>ML682083.1:6945772-7008367 GCA_007922195.1 Podocnemis expansa
TTAGGTAGTTACAGGGTAGTGGGGGGGAGGATTGGGTTATATGTGCTTAGCACAGAGAAATCCAAAAAACAAGCCAAAAACAAAGAAAATACCCTGACCGCGTCTAAGTAAACATTCCCTGTTCTACCCACGCCTGGTCAGTAACAAATTTAACTTATCTCTGGTAAGGATGTTGCTGGATTCTTCCTCAGGCCCCTCTGGCCTCCTCCTGATCCTTCCAGGAGCTCTGCTGCATCCAAACAGGCCCAGGCCAGGCTGCTGTTACCATTCAAAAAGCTGTGCTTCGTTCCTATTGGCTGTCCTGGGACTCACTGACCAGAGCGTTAACCCCTTCCTCCCCAAGGGTTATTACACTGGCAACAAATCTATTGAAATAAATTGCTTGCCATAGCACTATGTTGCAATAAAGCCTCACCTAGTACCTTCATCTCTACAAGGATCTTGTGGACGTTCTGGTTTCCTTAATTGTGAGTGTTGTCTCGGTTTACCTCTTGCACACAGGGTATGCCTAGGTCACAACCCACTGAGCTAACCAAGTTTTCACTAGAGAGTTGAGCCAAAGGTAACCCAAAATGTTAACCAAAGAAATATCTTGGCTTAGGATCACCAGGCTAACTGAGTTCCTGCTTAAGATCCAAGCCAGGCTCTAGTTCACTGGGCTAACTAAGTTCCCACTTAGAGATCTAACCCAGGCGTAATCCTGAGGGGACATGCCTTCAGAGATTCATGCATGCATTCACGTATGCACCCAAACTGATATCAGCACTGGAGACAGAACAACACTGATAAGAACACATCATGCCCAATGCACCTGACCACACTCCACCCGGCGTGCCACAAACAGACATGGAGACCCAGTCATTTGATCAGGAAGTTGACTATGTTAAGCCACCCCCACAAGAAGAGTAACGCTGCATCAGCAGGAGGGCACTTCCAGTTGATGCAGCGCAGGGAGAACTGCATGGTCATCAGAAGTTAGGAAGTTGATGGGAAATATGCAAGCTACTCTACATAGTTTTCTTATCTCATGTTGACTGCCACTGAATGTTGGGGGCAGTGTGGACCAGGCCCCAATTTCAGAGGTGCGGTTGAGTGAGGCACTCTGTCTCAGTAAAAATGGCAATACCAATGAAGAAATTTTGAAACTTGCAGAAGTGATTAAATTCAAAATACCTGCTGAAGGACTACCTCCAGACAAGAGCTTTAAAAGCAAGGACATCCATTACCATATGCACTTACCCAAAGTAGTAAGGATGCACTTTGTCCCCCGCCATCACCCACAGTCACCCCACAGCCCCTCACAACAGCTGGGGGTGCAAGAAGCACATGCCCCAGTCAGTGCATTCAAGGGGAAATGAGCACAGAGCTACTGCAGCCAGCCCTGCTCCCCTGGAAGGCTTCCCATTCTGACAATCTCTCAGTCCCCGAATCAAGAGTCTAAATCCCCCAGGCAATGAGGAGACAAATAGGAAATGGAGGTGGGACCCTCTGCCTGCAGCTATCTCTGATCTACATTTGAAGCAACCTAGCAAAGACTGATGAGTGGGAAAAGACTGTCTTGACTCCATTACCATCAGACCTCAGAAGACAGTGCCCAGGGCGTCACTTGGGTAGATTCCCACATAGTGCACACATGCCTGGTCCACGTGGGTATGGGTCCTTTGTCACAGTACAGACAGAATCTGGTTCTTTAGCTTGCATGATGAAGACTCCCACTTTCAGCTCTAAAATACCTGGTTCACCGCTTCTGGTCGGCCAAGATGTGACAAGTGTTTGGTGGAGCACTATCACAGCCAGCTGGGGCTATAGGGAGAGGAGAAGCACTGATGGCAGGACAAGGGCTGGAGCCAGTCATAGGATGACCTGAAGAGCTCCAGCCCGTTGGGAATTTCAGCTCTGCAACGTCCAGCTTGGGAAGAGCAGGTGGGGTGGTTAAGAGCCCTGAGAGATGTCTGCCACCTGAGAAGAGGACCCTGCTGCAACCCCTGACCTGAGAGAGGCAGTTAAGAGTTGCTGGTGGGGCAGAACTGAGCAAATAAGGAGTGAGCGCTGCATGCCCTTGATGCGTTTGGCAGCATCGTCTCACACGTGCAAGATGGGCGTGGAGTACAAAAATCAACAGGCAGCCCAGACCCACGCTACAAATCTCACAATTTCTTGGAACCTAACTCATGACTCTTGAACCTTTGGGGGTGGCAGTACTGCTTATCCAGCCCCAGTTCTCAGGGAGCCTGAAACAGCCCCAGAAAGACCGAAATTACGTCCCCTCTGAAAAAGCCAGGTGCCCACGGCTTTTCTGTTATTTCGTAAAATTATTGATGGATCCAACATGGCTTCCTTAGTTTGATTAAACAGTACATTTCCCAGACCTTCCCTGCAGCATATGGGCACTTCCATCGCTCCTTGCTGCTGCAGTTTCTGTCACCAGCCTGGCCCAAATACATCTCTGAAAACCCATGCACCCTCATGCTTCACTTTACCTTCAATTTTTCCTTCAGTTTAACTAGAATTAAAGACACCTAAATGTCAGGTAAAATTATTGATTTTTATGCCTTGTCTAGCTGGCCGTTCACTGCAGCAGAACAATCCATGCAGCGAAAAGGGAGCGGGAGCAGAACATGAAAACAATTTGTCATTAAAAATAAAGAGACAACACATGCAAATGAGGCAATGCATATTCATCAAATGCGCAAATCGAGACAATACATCATTTGCGGAACACCTCATCATCTCAGGGTTTTCATCCTGAACAGGTGTGCTGCTGGGAAAGCATCTCTGGGCACCTATCCCACCCCACTGAAAGTCCAGCACTCATAGAGAAGGGGGTCCAGGCAAATTCATCCCGAATCCAACTCTCAGCCCTCCCTTTCGCTCTGAAGACCCTTCCACTCACAGACCATAAAGCAGAGCCCCCCGTGGGGCCACTAGCACTGAGTGAAATCCCCATTAAAAAGAACATGCTAACTAAACAAAATAATGCCTACAAAAGCATCAGCTCTCTGTATTTTGATTCAGCTCCAAGTATATCTGCTTCTGTGGCAGTGCGCTTCTTCCTCACTGGTCTATAAAAACACTTCGCAGGGCAGGGAGGTAGGAGAGGGGTCAGTTTCACAGTACGAGTCCTTCCATCCCTGACAACTCGGCCACCTCGCGCCATCAGTTATCCCCATGCAAAGAGACTGGACTTGCTGTGTTCTCATTTGGTATAAAGGGCAAAGCAAGAAACAAAGCAGTAGGGAATCCAGCCCACAGAGTATTTATCTTTAAGGGTCAGCAACAGTGGCATATTTACCATCAAAGAAAGCATGCAGTGGCATGGGGTCCCCAATTGCTGGTGACCCCGTCATTCAGGATAAATTTCACAAATGACTGAACCTAATAAGCATAGAAAATGGCAAAGGGGTCCAGGCATTCTTCATGCTGTGAATTTATTCTGCAAACTGTGCTCTAATTGTGGTTTTCTGAAGTCGTCTAGCAAAGAATTTGCATTGCCATTTTTTCAGGCTGTCCTGGCAATCGCATAACAGAAACTAAGTGTAAGCGGAGGAATGGACCAACTCCTGCAGGGAGTTAGCCTGGCTCATATACTGCCTGGCGGGGAACTGGTTTGCAAAAGGATCCAAGTTCCTGCTCCCACTCCCTTTATCCAGAGATCTGTGTGACCTCAAGGGCTCCTGTCTCCTTTCCTGTGGGCTGGGGTCTGCCTAACCCTAAGGCTAGACCTAGGACAGCTGGGATGCTCAACCCCCAATGTTGTTGTGCTCACTCAGAGGCTAGGGTGTTCGCACTCTAGGGCTGTGTTCACACACAGAGGGTTATTTCAATACGGTTGTTTCGAAACAACTTGTATCGAAATAACACCTTATTTTGAAATAACTTAATTCGAATTAACAGTTTGTTAATTCGAATTAAAGAAAAAAGCTCAAAGCGAAATAGCAGTTTCAGGCAACAGTTATTTCGAAACAAGTCACTGTTGTTTCGAAACAACATGTTCAGACGGCATTGTTTTGAAACAACCATTTCGAAACAATGTTGTTTCGTCCCCATATGAGGTTTAACTTGTTTCGAAACAACGCCGTTGTTTCGAAACAATGGGTTCCGTTGTTTCAAAACAACCGTGCTTCGTGTGAACAGCCTAAATCTTATTTTGAAACAACCTCTGTTGTTTCGAAATAAGAGGGCTGTGTGAACACAGCCTAGGATGCTAACTCTGAACTGGGTGCTTTCCTGACCCACTAATCAATGCATACAGCTCTGAGCAATACATTTATTAAACAAACAGTAAACAAAAAATCAAATACAAAAATAAGAAAAGGGGAGAAAGGTTAAAGGAAAACAACCTGACACCAAGGAACCACACACAGCATCTCTGGGTGTCAAGCATGTTTCATGGCCTCTTCCATACACATCACACCTCTCCTGCCCAGGCCCTGGCTGTGCCGCAGTAATGCAGAGAGTCGGAAATTTGCTCTGCAGTGACCACACATCCTCAGGCTCTAGGGGACAAGGCCCTTCTCCCCAGCATCAATCGCCCATCGGGGTCATGATCCTCTACCCAATCTACTTGTGAGGCCTCTTGGCTAGTGATGTCCCCATGCTGGGCTCTGACCAGGGTTCCCCTTGCTCTCCCCTCGCCGTGCCCAGCTCCAGCTGCAGCCCCACTGCACTTCAGCCTGGCTCGGCTCAGCTTGGCTCGGCTCGGCTCTCTGGGACACTCCTTGGGCCCCGCTGGTTCTGCTGCTGTGAGTCAGCTCTGCTCCTTGATCTTCTCCTCTGGCCTCCTGCACCCAGCTCCCGACAGCTCCTTGCCCCCCAACCCTACCCATCTTGGCGCCCTGCCCTGGCTTCTCTGGCCTCCCAGCCGGCTGTCGCTTTGTCCTTAGCTCAGCCCTGCTCTCTGGCTCCGCACAGGAACAGGCGGCTCACATAAAGGGCCCGGCCCTCCTAGCTCCCTCATTGGCCTGTTGTCCCTGTCCATCAAGCTGATTTGGTATGTTAGCATCATCTCATTGGCCCTGGGAACTGTCTGTACCAGTGTCCTGCTGTTGGGGGAAAAGTCTGAGTTTTAATATGTTTGTAATGTTATGTTTGTATGTTCTATAGTCATGTTTTCCCATCCCCAGAAGTGGGCGCCTTACATGATGTTATGTAGCTATTATGCAAGGTTATGTAACTGCTGTGGTGTTGTGCAATAGCTCGAGTGACACGAGGCTGCTGGGAGATTCCCAAGCACTGGAGTTTGCCTAGAGACAGTGTACGGGACACAGCAGCCTGAGTGCCGCATGCAAACAAGTATAGGGGCGTGGACAGCCTTCCAGAAAGTGCCGCATGAACTCCTATGGACACTTTGCAGGTTGTTCTCTATGGCGGGGGAATGGCACACAGTGCTTGGTTGCCACAGTTTGAACAGTGTCTGAATTTAAGGAGGGCACTGTCAGTTGGCAGAGTTCGGTGAGCAGTGTCACCACCTGAGGATCTCCAGGAGGATTACATCGTGGGACCAGGGACTCAAGGATCCAGGAGCTAGGGAGGCTTGGAGAGAAAGGGCTGCTGGGTGCCTGCTCTCCAGTGGTGGGCCGGCTTGGCCTCTGCTTGTGTGCTCCCAGGGACTCTCCACTGGACTTTCATCATGGGATTGCCAGCCCGTTTGGGACCAGAAGTAGAAGAGGAGTGCTCCAAGGTGGGAGGATCTTTGACCAAGATCTAGAAGCAGAAGGGAGTTTGGCAAGGTGTTGAGAGAGGGCCACGGACCATAGCCCAGTGGTTACCGACTCGGCCTTTGCCTGGAGCTTCAAAGGACCACCCCGCTGAGGACCAGAGGACCTGGGACTGTAAGACCCCAAAGACTTGTCTTGGACTCTGTTTCTGGGGTGAAAGGACTCTAGTTACAGGACTGGCCACCAGAGGCCCAGAAGAAGACGGTGGACACTGGGAGGATGCTAGATCCAGACCCAGAAGCAGACGGGGATCGTTGGGGGACAGTGGTCGTGATCAGCGCCCAGCCGGGCGAAGACCAACCATGAATACTCCCCTATTTCTTGAGAGATCCTGTGGACAGAAGAGAGGGTCAGTGGGTTTGGCCCACTTCTTGTTCTTGCAGTTAGCCATTTGTTGTTCTGGGTACTATAAAGGGGGAAGGTTGTCTGTTCTTGGGTTGATCTCAGCATTGTGTTATGCTTTTAGGTTTGGGGACTGCCCCCTCCCCTTAATAAAGCTGTTTACTGTTGAAGATCTACTTGTGTGTGGGAGTGTTTCTTCCTTGCCATTTGCTGGGGTTGATAGATGCCTGAGGTGGCGTCCAATTCCTGAGCACCAAGCAAGCTTAAGGTGCTTGGCCTTGCTATTTGGGGTCGAAGGAGACCAACACTGCTTCCTCAAGAGCTGGCCAATATAAAAGACCCACCATATTCCAGTAAGGGACTAACAGTCCCCTTGCATAAGAGGAATCATCATTTGCCAATCAAAGTCGAGTGACCAAGTATTCAATGGAACTAACACAGGGGTTTTCTAACCATGGGGCAGGACCCACCACTGGGTCACAGATGCTCAGGAATTGGGTCATGATGCTCCCATTACCACTACCAAAAGACTACAATGAATTGTTGAAAGATGTAAATGTTGTGTCGTGTGCTTAAATGATTTTTTCTACTGGGTTCCAAGAAAAAAAGTTTGAAAACCACTGAACAAAAGCACCCTCCCCTGCACATTGCAACAATGCCCATGATTTATCACTGATATGCAATGATTCAAAATCCTGTCTTTACAGAGCCTGATTTAAAATGTGTGATTAACTGCAGTTAAACCTAACTGAGTGGCCTATCGCCCGCCCTAGCCCAACTGTGGCTACTCCCCTGCTCTTTCAGATGTTTTTAATCTACCTAAAATCAAGGGCACTTTTTTAACAATAATGAAGCAAAACTATGATTCTGGCAGTCAAAAAAATCAAAAAAATTAAACAAGGAGTCCTTTGGCACTTAAAGACTAACAAATTTATTTGTCACATGAGCTTTCGTGGGAAAAAAATCCCACTTGGTCAGGCACTTAGAAGATGGGGGAACTTACACAATGGGAGGAAAATATATTTATTTGTTTATTGTTTATTTATTTTCCTCCCATTCCATAAGTTTCCCCCATCTTCAAAGCACCTAATGAAGTGGGGTTTTCTCCCACAAAAACTCATTTGATAAATGTCTTAGTCTTTAAGTGCCACAGGACTCCTTATTTGTTTTGCTGAACTAGGTTTATATGGCTGCCTCTTTGAAAAAAATAAAGGTGAGACAAGAAGGCAAAGCTAAGCAAAAATACGGCTTGCAAACTCATTTTAAAAATACTGAGTAGTGGATATTCATCAAAAAGTATGGATGAGGAAATGTGAATTATCTGATCACCTGCTTATTTGTTGGGATACCCTCGGGAATTTTCAATTGGTCTGTGAAAAAAAATTGGAGAACCAAAAAAATCAAGGCACCTCACTTCATTTTCATTTATTTCCTGTTCCTTATAATGTAGGAGGAGGATGAAGACAAAAGAATGAAAAAGGGGAGGAGAGAAGAGAGGGTGTTCTTCTTGGCTGGATCACCCTGGAGTGGGGGTGAGGAGCTTCAGAAATGAAGCTGGGTACAGGGCCCCACAAACTCTAAATCCACCACTGGTCAGCAGCCTGTAATACATTTTCATGCCTGGTTAGTGTTGGCTGGCTGGGGGAGCAGAAGCCCAGGATCTCATATAGCATCACACTATTTTTGCAGCTGGTTCCCCACTCTTTGAAATTCAGGGGTGGCTGCTTTCTCTGCAAACCCTCTTCTATCAAACCCTCTATCTCCTATCAAATCCTTCAAACCCTCTTCTACCTTCAGATGATCCAAAACTGGGATGCAATCATAGAATCATAGAATCCTAGGGTTGGAAGGGACCTCATAGGTCATCTAGTCCAACCCCCTGCCAGAAGCAGGACCACTCCCACTAAACCATCCCAGTCATGGTTTTATCCAGCCGGGCCTTAAACACCTCCAAAGATGGTGACTCCACCACCTCCATTGGCAGCTCATTCCAATGTTTCACCACTAGCCTAGTAAAAAAGTTTTTTCTAATATCCAGCCTCGACCTCCCTAACCGCAACTTGAGACCATTGCTCCTCGTCCTGTCCTCCTTTACTACCGAGAATAGTCAAGCTCCATCTTCCTTGGAGCACCCCTTCAAGTAGTTGAAGGTTGCTATCAAATCCCCCCTCAATCTTCTCTTCTGCAGACTAAATAAGCCTAATGCTTTCAGTCTTTCCTCATAGGGCTTGTGCTCCAGCCCTTTAATCATTTTGGTTGCCCTCCTCTGAACTCTCTCTAGTAGGTCCCTGTCCTTTTTGTAGTGGGGAGCCCAAAACTGAACACAGTATTCCAGATGTGGCCTCATCAGTGCAGAATAGAGGGGAATGATCACATCCCTTGATCTGCTGGTAATACTTCTTCTGATGCAGCCCAGTATGCCATTGGCCTTTTTGGCAGTAAGAGCACACTGCTGACTCATATCTAGCTTCCCATCCACCATGACCCCTAGGTCCTTTTCTACACTGCTGCTACTTAGCTGAATGTTTCCCAGCCTGTAGCAGTGCATGGGGTTTTTCCGTCCCACATGCAGGACTTTACACTTGTCCTTATTGAACTTTATAAGATTTTTATTGGCCCACTGTTTCAATTTATCTAGGTCTCCCTGAATCCTGTCCTTGCCCTCCAACGTGTCTACTGTTCCCCCTAGCTTGGTGTCATCTGCAAACTTACTGAGAGTGCAGTCTATTCCATCATCCAGATCATTGATGAAAATGTTGAACAGAACCGGCCCCAGGACCGACCCCTGGGGCACACCACTCGTGACTGGCTGCCACCTAGACATGGAACCATTGATTCCTACACGCTGAAACCATTGATCTAGCCAGTTCTCTATCCACCTTATAGTCCACCTATCCAACCCATACTTCCTTAATTTGCCAATGAGAATGCTGTGGGAAACTCTTTCAAAAGCCTTGCTAAAATCAAGGTATAGCACATCAACGGTGCTTCCCACATCCAGAAAACCAGTCATCTGATCATAGAAGGAGATGAGATTGGTCAGGCATGATTTACCCTTGGTAAATCCATGCTGACTGTTCCTGATCACTTCATTTTCCTCTAAGTGTTTCAGGATGGATTCTTTGAGAATCTGCTCCATAATTTTTCCAGGGATTGAGGTGAGGCTGACTGGTCTGTAATTCCCTGGATCCTCCTTTTTCCCTTTCTTGAAAATAGGCACTACATTTGCTTTTTTCCAATCCTCTGGCACCTCCCCCGTTCTCCATGAGTTTTGAAAGGTAACAGCCAGAGGTGCTGCTATCTCATCGGCCAATTCCCTCAGCACCCTTGGATGCAGTTCGTCCAGCCCCATGGACTTGTGCACATCCAGCTTCTTTAAGCAGTCCCTAACCTGACCTTCCGTCACCAAGGGCCTCTCTTCTTCTCTCCAATCTGTCATACCCATGCTAGTGGGCTGGGAGCTGACCCTACCTGTGAAAACTGAAGAAAAAAAAGCATTGAGCACTTCAGCTTTTTCTTCATCCTCTGTCACAAGGATGCCTGCCCCATTCAGCAAGGGACCTACACCATCCCTGATCCACTTCTTGTTATTAACATACTTGTAGAACCCCTTCTTGTTATCCTTTACATCCCTCACTAGCTGCAACTCCATTTGTCCTTTGGCCTTTCTGATTTTATCTCTGCAGTCCCTAGCAATATCTTTATATGCCTCCTTGGTCATCTGACCAAGCTTCCACTTCCTGTAAGCTTCCTTTTTATGTTTAAGCTCAGAGCAGAGTTCTCTGCTAAGCCATTCGGGCTGCCTCACATATTTATTCTAACTGGAATGGCAACTTCCTGTGCCCTTAGCAGGGTTTCTTTAAAATATAACCAACTTTCTTGGACTCCTTTTCCCTTCAGATCAGCCTCCCAAGGGATCCTGCCCATCAGTTCCCTGAGGGAGCCAAAATCTGCTCTTTTGAAGTCCAGGGTTTTTGTTTTGCTTCTTTCCTTCCTTCCTTTAATCAGCATCCCGAGGATGTATCAGAAAAAGAAGACAAGGCCCTAACAGTAGCTTATGTTGCTGCACTTTGGCTCCGGGTTCTAGAAATATGCCAGGGTTCACACACCTATGAAATTCTCACTGCGTTTAGGAGATTTTTCTCTGAGCCCACTCTGGTAGATGCTCTGCTGGGCCATGTGAGCCTGAGGGATCCATGCTGCATGCCAGGCTGAAGTCTTCCTTCCCCAGGAATGGTCCTAGAGCCCCCACGTTCCTAAGCAGGGAATGCCCACTGCACCAGACCTTGCAATGTTCAGGGTGCATCCCTCTCTGTGACTTTCCAGCTAAGCTAGCTGCTGAAGAAAGGAGGGGTGTCACCATCTCCGTGCCTCCTCCCCTTCTTTCCCCATTTGGAGTTGCTTCCACCATCAGGAACTACAGGAGACAGTGGGAGCGGAAACCACCAGATGTTTCTTCTTCTTCAAGACAGGTGCATTTCCCTCTTGCAGGACTGATGAGATGCTAAGACATTGATTCAGCACTCTCATTTAGTTAATGTTTGTATGGTCTCCTCGGACAATGGGCTACATTCACTTCTTGCCTGCCCCTTTCAGACTCATGAGATGGGGGAGAATCCCACTTTTTGCATTTGGAGCAGCCCCTGCCCTGGCCACGCACCACACCACCCTCAACTCATTTAAAACCCTGCGATTCAGAGTTAAAAATAAAAAGTTCAGCTTCAAGAGATGGCTGAGAAATTGTCTACACTGTGGCATTAGAACACTGCCATTGCGACTGAATATGTCATTGTTAACGGAGCTCCGCTAGGCTTTGTTCGAAGCCCCCGTTTTCTTTATTTCCAATACAAATGAGGCAGGCCTACATTTCCAGAGTTCATTTACATTTTTATGGGGATGAAGCCATTTTGTATGCCAGTAGGTCTTCTGCAGATAGTGCACGGGTTCCCTTTTTAAAAGGCATTTAATGTAATGAAGGCGAGACTGCTGGATATTAAGCCGCACAGCTAAGTGGGAAAATATCTGAAAATGTGTTTCATCTAGATATATTGAACTGAGAAATATTAGAGTGGCCAGCTTCTTATCAAGCCAAATACATGTGATTTCTATTTAGGTTCTATAGCTGGGAGTGCGTATTTTAGATTCTGCAGCAGTTGAGGGCAGACGCTTTCAACAGGAGCAGGCTCTCAGCTGGCTGGAGCCATTCAGCTCATAAATGAGCAGCAGTGTATGTGTAGAAAAACAAAAAATAGATTAGGACAAAGATGCCAACACCATAAAAATGGGGTGAGGTCACAGCCTACTTCTGTGGTCACTTTTGGCCATAGTTTTGTGGCTTAGACTGACTTCTGTGGAAGTAAGATAGCTTTCACAGACCTATGGGGCTCAAGCACACATACCACCCCTCAAACGAAGCACCAGATTTCAAAAACTGCACTTAAAACAACAAGAGGGCCAGAAAGGCTTCTGACCTTGCTTGCAAGCTGGGGAGCTCTGTAGCAAAGTATGGATCTAGGAACGGCTCATTGAGTAAAATAGCCTACAAAACGTGGAGTGAGTTGTGCCTTCCTGGCCTAGGAAGCAGCCTGCTTTGTCCCTCTCTGTTTTGAGATCCTTCTGCACTATTCTTTATAAATAACCCAGCAGCCCTCATTTAAAGGATTTTGCCACTTGAATTTATTCAGCTGTACTTTCACTGTTCCGCAATAAAAGACTCGATGCTCTGGGTCTTAACAAGCTTTGGAAACACATATACAGAGGTGTGCACAAGGGGTAAGCCAAAAAGGAGAGGCCAGGGGCCCTCCCGGTAATCATCAGGGGTACAGAAACCCTCCAGCCTGGAGCCACAGTGACAGGGGAAGGGGAAAACAAGCACCTCCTGGCCCCACGGACATGGGGGCGAAGAAGAAGAGGGCTCCTGTCAGGATCAGAGCAGGGAGAAGGAAAGGCGAGCTCCTGCCAAAGGGAGGGGGAAAGTGAGCTTTTCATGAAGTCAGTAGGTGCACAAAACATACCCTTCCCCAGAAGGGTCACAGTTAAATTTCTGTGCATATCCCCACACATATACATAAGCCTCCCCAGCAGTTAACTCAGTGGCAACAGAAATGTAATTACCCCCTCCGCCCAACTCCCAACCTATCCAGTATCCATCTCCTCACAGCCAATGGCCAGAAGGGGAATCGCGGAGGATGTCCAGTCACCAGGTAGCCATGCCCTGTATCCTGTGCCAAGGGGCTGCAGCTTAGACCCCCTGCGCGTCCCCACTGTGGCAGGACGTAACAGAGCAGGCTGCCGTCTTTCAGGCTGACCCACACTGTTTATGGACAATAATCTGACTATCAAAGGGGAATCCGGTACAGGGCTTTTGTAGCCTAAAATTTATATTTACTTGTATTCTTCAGGTCTCATTAACAATAGAATCATAATTTAACAAAACCTCTTCAAAGCCTAACAAAACCTCAAAACAGGGGGAGAGGGGAGGACAATACCCAAGAACTGCAAAATCTCCTCTAATTCAAATAAGCTGGAAAACAACTTCTCTGGAGATAAATCATCAGCATTCTGGCCAGTCTGAAGCCTTTACAGAGCATCTAAAATAATATTCCACCCTCAAAGGGCTACACGGAAGAGATATTTACCAGTCAGTATTAAACTCCTAGAAAGAATCAAACATGACTGAGACCCTGAAGGGGGCAGAGGAGGATTTAACAGTGAAGGAAAAGAAATCAGGCAAGTAGCCATATAAATGCAAATGTAATAACCCTCTAGCCCAAAACAGCCAGCAGGGTTTGAATGTGGGACCTTCTGCATGAACCTCAACCACTTGAGCTAAAGGAGTAACTCAATAAGCTAAGTGAACCAACCTCTGGAAAGGAACAAAACACCAAGTTTGCCAGTGTGTTGTACAAGCATACTATATTCACACATACTGAAGCTCGACTAAATCTCTTTCCATTCTATCATCTAGCATAGTAGTGGAAGGAAACAGCATAACCCCTTAGCACACAAAGAGCTCAGAAGAGAAATGGAAAAGGAATTTAAATGAAGGCAAGTACCTCTGCACAGGCTTGCAAGTTGCAAATTCTCTGTTACGTCAACACAGATAGCCATATAGATGCTATAGGGAAATGCTGAACCACTAACCTGCTTTAGCTTGCACTAACAAGGCACTGTGTATCCAAACCAACTCGGAGGAGGCTGAGTAAGCTGTACACATGATGTGCCTGGCTTATTCTGGACTGTCCTCCAAGAGTCCACCTTTGGCTGGACTTCGCTTAGCTAAGTGCTGATACAGTAACTCCATTAGTATTGCCTAAGCACCAAGGTACTGAAGGGAGCCCCTGGATATTAAAACAGCTTATTACTGTGAGCCAGGACCAGATGTTCTGTTGATTAACAATTCTGTATTGGTAAGAGCAGCATTTTTGAATCTGTGATTGTAAATGAAGATTTTTGTCTCTTTTTCCAGCTAGTAATTCCACTTCTGCAATTCAAGGCCCACCAAGGCACTCTTCATGCAATATGGTGATGCATGGGTGCAGCGTTCCAATGGTATGGATCCATTTGCAGGATTGGAGTCAAAATATGTTACCCAAATAAAATGGTCATACCAATATTTCATATGTTCAGCAGTACATATAAGGCCAATAAACATCAAACACACACGAGTATTAAGGAAGACGATAAGCTTGGTAGCAGGATAGCTTCCAACTCATTGACATAGTCAAGCATCATGGCCTTTATTAGTAAAGTTCCCTTATTATTTAAGAATAGCACATAGCAATAGATATGTAATATCCAATCTTACTGGAACAGAAGCTTGCAGCTGATAACAGCCTAATCCCTGTCCTGCCTTGTTTGACAACTAGCTCAGCCTTCTGATCTTGTACATGTAGGTTGTCGATAAGGAACGACTTCCTCTTTTCATGTGCAAGTTGTGCGGACTTCCTTTTGTCTTGAACATTTTGTAAAAATTCAAAGCATCCCCTGCAAGATGCTGACTTTCTATACTAATGCACTTAGCACAATTTGCAGTTAGGAACAGGGCCATAACTATGCTAGGACAACCAGGGCAAAGCCCCAGGTGCTGAATTTTAGAGGGTGCAGGGGATGGATCCAGCTCCCCACAGAGGTTGGGGATGGATCTGGCTCCTTGCTGCCCTCGAGGAGCCGAATCCATCCTCTGCACTCTCTAAAATTTGTCACCTGGGGTTTCCAGTGCTGCCTGAGAGCTGTGGACAGATCCAGTTCCTTAATGCCCCCATCTCCCGATGGTAGCTGGAGATGGATCCAACTCCCTGCCACCTACCAGCAGCAGCAGCAGCTGAGACCAAATTTGGTTCCCTGCCACCCTTCAAGATGGGTGGGGACTGATTTGGGCCCTGGGCCAGATCGGAGCCCAGGTCAGAAGGAGGGTGCCTTTGAGGCTGCTTGCCCCAGGCATCAGAAGAGTTAAGAAACTCTTGCTCTGATAAACAGGATCTATTGTTAAACATTAAACAACCAGACCTGACACACTTGTTAAGCACAGACAATTTTATATCATTCTTGAAAGTTATTCCTTAAAGCTTGCTGTTCTTTCAGCAATAAGCTGTTTTTCCTTCATGGTCAACACAAGACTAGTGTCAAATTTTAATCTACCAGCTGGCTGCCTAACACAGTAGTGTGGCACAGCCCACTGGCAGAATCATGTAACAGGTATTTTCCTTTCATTTCCACACTTGCCTAATCTACTGTCCAAGTGGCTGTTTCATGACCTTGGTCTGACACAATTACTAAGATTGTCTGTTAATTGGCCTAGCTATTGTTAGACACCATGGTTTATAAGCAGTAGACTAGGTATTGTGAACATCGAGGAATGAGATGGCAGATGCAGCAGAGGTAATAAAATGATAGACGAGAGAACTATTCATAGGATTAATGCTGAATAGTGCTGTTCACCAAAAGGTAAAGATCTTCTAATGACTTATAGTAAGCAACTGTAAATAACTGTATAAAACAGTATTTAAATTAACACTGGAAATATCCTGAGCATAGCTATCCTGTGGAGTGCCTGCTAATCACAACAAACATGCAAGTGAGGGGTAAAATTCAACCTGTGCAGAGGGCCAGCACAAGGTCTATACACCCTATGGGGTTAACTGGGATTTCAGTGCTGTACAGACTTTCCGCTCACTCACTGCGCGGGGTGAATTTCATCCTTCCAGCATACTATTCTAACTCAATTCATGCTCTTATTAACTATTAGGGAATTTCTTCCGAGATCTAATTTATCCTCTTATTTAAATTAAATGAGGAGTCTGGTGGCACTTTTAAAGAATAACACATTTATTTATTGCGTGAGCTTTCATGGGAGAAATCCCACTTCATCAGATGCAAGCATCTGACGAAGTGGGATTTTCTCCCATGGAAGCTCATGCAATAAATCTATTTGTTAGTCTTTAAGTGCCCCAGGACTCCTTGTCTGTTTGTTTTAAATAAATTTATTAATCTTTAAAAATGCCAACAGACTCCTGGTTTGTTTTGCTGAATTAGACTAACATGGCTAACCCTCTGGAATCTTTTACTTAAGACTTCTCTGATCTGTTATGCAATTTCAGGTTTGAGAAAATAAAAATGTAGGTACCATATTAGTGTGAACTCCTCCTCTTGCACGATAGCATCAGAAGTAATAGACCCCCAAAGGCTCTTTGGTGTGAACAGGCAAGACATTGCCTTAAGACCCTGTTTTTGCAGACACTGCTTGCACCAGAAAGGTAGTGGTTACATGGAGAACTAGGTCCTTAAAGAATCTTAGGTGAATGGCATAGGAATGCTTTAACATATAAATGGTTGGCTTTCCTGCCAGTTTCGTGTTCCAGGTTTTGGATTAAGTAGGGCAGCTGCAGGCGATTGCCAGCAAAGTGTGCAGACCTAGGAAGTTCCATGCACTACATTTCCAGCTCCACAGCTAATGCCGGGAGTTTGGATCCTTAGGTACAGGTGGATATTCTTCTACCTTTTGGAGGGAAAGAAGCACCCTGAGCAGAGTCTGCTGTGCTCTACACCGAGATTTCTCATCAACAGGCCAGTCTTGTGACTAAGATCTGCCAGAGCTGAGCCTTAATGCCCCAGTCCTGCACCACAGCCAGAATCTTTGCCATGGCCTTCAATTGGCATAGGATCAGACTCTCTGCCCTACCTGTGCTGCCGATACCAGTGATTGTGCTGCTTCAGGAAGCTTGAGCGGATGCCAGACTTGCCTGTGGAACAGTGTTTTGGTCAGCAAAAATGCAGTATGCACTGACAGTCTGATGTGAAGCTCACTGATGGGAAACCTGATTGCACTTCAGATCAGAGCTTTGCATCCTCCAAGAGGCTCCAGGAGGGGAAAGAAAGAGAACATAGAGAGAATTCAGTTGCATCCCAGGCTGATAGATGAAACCACTCCTGGGCCAAGTGTGAGGCTCTGGGGTCTACGTGGTCAGGCCTGCTGGTTTGAGCAGTGGTCAAAAAGAGAGTTACCAAGGGTCAAGGTGAGACATAGAATCGTGACCAGGTCGAGGGCAGAACAGAAGCCAGGGACAGACCATGTATCAGAACCAGAGTCAGAGCCTACAAACAAGCCAACCAGGATCGGAGGCCAAATCTGGACACAAATCAAAAGGGCCAAACTGGGATGAAGTCAGTCCAAGGGTCTGAGGCTCAGGAACAGGGCTAGAGAAAGGTAGTAAGAAGGCTCAGCCAAGGCTTGGGCAGGAACAGGGCCAGGATCGAGAAATCTAAGGGATCTGTAACACCATGAAGCAGTCCCAGAGCCCCTGGCTGAGTGGTGCTGTTGCACAGACTAACATGCAGTTCTGTTGGTGTGCCACGTGATGCACGCTGGGCTATGATTTATGTAATTTTTCTGTTCATTTTTTCCACTGTAATTGTATGGTTTGATGCCAATTATGCCATGCAAGGCTCCCTTTTGAATGCTCTATCGTATTGCCATGGTGTCACGTTTCCTACAGCATCATGTACGTGTTCGTATGTAAAGCACGTCACACAGCTCAGATCCTCTGAACTACCCCTCAGACTGGAGGGTTGCATGACAAAGGCAATGCAAAATTTAGCTGCCTAGCTCAGGTGAAACAAAGAAAATCACACAGTAGCACGGAGAAGGAGGCAGGAGCAAGGGGGAAATGAAAAGGAATGCAGACTTCGAATGAGAGAGCAGCTGCTGGCTTTGGCCAGGGAAACACCATCTTGGAAGCATCTGTAAGATACTGAGTCTATCCACATGTCAACTTCCAAAGGGATAGCCGTGTTAGTCTAGTCCAGTAAGAAAACAACAAGCAGTTGTGTGGCACTTTAAGACTAACAGATTTATCTTTTGCATGAGCTTTTGTGGGAGAAGATCCCACTTCCTCAGATGCTTCAAAGAACATCTTCGAAGCATCTGAGGAAGTGGGATCTTCTCCCACGAAAGCTCATGCAAAAGATAAATCTGTTAGTCTTAAAGTGCCACACAACTGCTTGTTGTTTTCTATCCACATGTCCAGGATGGCCGGAGCTGGCTGAACACCACCAACAGGTCAGTCTTGTAGGTAAGAATGAGAATAGCCTAAAGAGTGACGAGGGAATAGTGTTAGTAAAATAGCATGTGTTTTATACCTTTTATTCACTTACGGTAACTCCTGAGTCCTTTTATTAAATGATTGCGCACTAATTTGCTATACACATTTCAAATCATATTCGAATCGACAAACTAGTGATCGTTTTATCTAAAGCTGTGTGAACTCTAGAGGATGTGACTCAGAGAGGCTGGGCCAATCCATTTCTATGTCAAATTGATGGACAAAGGTCTATGAATCTATGGTGATGGGGGGTGAGCCCCAATCCCTGTAGGATGTGCCTTCCGAGTGTAGCATCTGGGGATTAGGTCTGCTTGCTTGGGGACGGTCCTATAGGTTGCCAAAGGGTCACACCCACCGCCTGGGACTGATTACATGCAGGAGGTTAACACGGACTGACTCAGGAATGAGTGGTCACCTGGCAAAGCAGGGTAAGTTGGGGTTCAGGAGTGGAGATCTGGGATCACAGAAGCACACCAGACCAGATTCTGGGAGCAACCTGTCACATGTTGAGAGTGAGTCCTTCAGTCACCTGAGCCAGACCCCATGAAGGGACAGGCTGCCGTGGCACACCTGAGCAATGAATCCCTGAGGGCCATGCCACAAAGGTGGCTCAGGGCTGCTGAGTGAGCAGTCGAGTGGTTTGTCACCCACCAGATGGGTGCAACAGTGTGTGTGGGCATTTGCGCACTGGCATTAAAGTTTGTTGCTGTGAGTATTAAGTTAGGAGGTCATGCCTGGTGTTAATATTGAAATTACTGTGTAGCTGGGCCCAGAGCAGCACAAAGAATGAGCCGCATAGAGCGGTAACAATGGGCTTCCACTGTCAAAAGCGGAGGACTCAATTCTTCACTGCTCTGCTCCTCATGCAGCCAGCGACACCAGCAGAAAGTCAATGTAAGATGCTACCATTCTGCTCAAGTAGCATTTAACGCCTGTGACATAAAGCACAGAGGCAAAAGGCCACAGGGATATGTCTCAAGAAATTTGTGTTTGAAGAGGTGGAGAATTTAACAGGCACCCAGGGGAATCAAGCATTCAGCTCCATGGATCACCACCAAGATTCAGCCATGCAAATGCTGTAAGGTGGGAAGTGAAAGGAGAGGGGTCAGTCACTTGACATGCCAGGGAAAGAAAAGAGTTCTAGGAATTTGTGGTGGAATGAAGGGCTAGGAATAGCGGTTAGGTGCTCAAATGCCACTGAAAGTTAATGGAAGTTGCATGTCTGCTACCCTTGGGCCCCACTGTAAAAAATCCCAGTCTGTATAATAAGAATAGAGGGAAGGACACAGAGGACACATCTATAGCTTCTCCCCTAAGATCCCCTGCTGTTTCTGACACTGGTGTTAAAGGCAGGGAGCTACAAGGCACCGCTGGCATCTTTAGTGCCATGCCAGCTACCGCAAGTCTACACAACGGGGAAGTAAAAATGCCAACAGATATTAAAGTCTCATCCGCATTAGTGCTTCCCCCTTCCCTCAAGGAACTGAATCAGCGGTGGCCCCAGCATGGTCTCTGAGGCATGGAAAATGGCCTGGTGGACACCAGTGGGGCTATGCTGAAGGAAAGGGTTAGGCAGGAGGCTGTGGGGCATGGAAGGTAGCAGGAGCAGCAACACCAACAAATGAGAAGACATGCCGAGGGGAAGAGACTCATTTAGGACCAGGAGGTCAGGGGAAGCCAGTGAAGTGACACAGAGAGGAGTAATGTGACCCAAGCAATGGGCAAGGGAAGTTGATTTTAGCCTCAGTGTTTTTTGCTAGAGCAGAGGGACACGAAATGTAAAACAGCAAGGTTGGAAAGAAGGAGATTTCAGGAACAGAGCTAGAGGACATGTGGAGCCACAGAGTAGGATAGATTTCCAAAGTCCACAGGACCACACGAAATCTACTGCTTCCTCTTGGATGATGCTGTGGTAGTGTATTTACAGCATGGGTGGTTATGACCTGTTCTGGAAATGCAATTATTCAAGAGTCTGTCATTCCTTCCAGGCCCTGAATAGCCAGATGCTGATCTGAACTGATACTCTGCGCAAGTTGTAGGCTGCTTCTGGGTTTTTGTTTCCTGTAGAGAATGAGGCACACATGTGCTAGCTAGCTGACTTTAAAATGGTAGGTAGAAGGAGTCACTGAGTGAAATTAAACCATCATGCCCAGGCCTACCATCTGCCTAGAAGGTGTTGTAAGAGGTCTGGCCAGAGTACAGCTGGCTGATTGACATCCCTTTGCAGCCAAGACATAGAAAAAAGCAGCCCTAAATCAGCTCCCAAATTATGCCATGCACCCAACTCACCCACGACTCATCCAAAGAGATGCAACCGTCTCCCCTGCAGTACATTTATTTCTGCTGAAGCCAGCAGAGACTCTGTGCAGCAGAAGAATGAGTCAGCTATATTGTCATCAGGGCAAGTAACAGAGACCATAGTTCATCATCTCTAGACTTGAAAGAAAATTCACACATCTTGGCAGGGCTGGGTGGTTTTTAAACAAAGGATTTGTGCATTTTCTCCACATTAACATAAATTACACAAAGCATTTAAAAGAAAACCTTTAATGTCTTAATTTGCATTAAACAGACAGGTGTCTATTTCAGTGAACCACCAAATTCGGGACTTAGCTTATCCCCCTGACTAGAGGAAGGAACAAGAATAAAACAGGAAGCTTCTAAGGGCCCCAAGCTTGCTTGTTTATCTTTGAACTTTGGGCCAGACCAACAAAACATTATTATCCTAATTTTTGCACGCAATTTCCCGCATCTTAAATCCTTTATTTAAGAATACATCAAAACCTAACGGCGGCCAGTCCTCTCTGTTGCTTAGGAACAGGCAGTCAGAAACCCTGAGCTCAGAGACTTGAAAGTCCTCATTAAAAGGCTTTGTGCATCACTATCAGTGAAATGCTAATTTAGTAAGGCTGATTGATACCTTCATGTTATCGAGTTCCAATGATGAAGCTGCCGCTCTGGCAGGTCTGGCTCACCTTCACTCACTGCTGTGAACTTTCAAAAAAAGAAAAAGAAAAAAAAAAGGCTGTATATTAAGCAACTGGAACCATTTTAATCCTACAAAACAGGCAAAGATCTCACGTTCTGCATACTTCATTTCTGTCTGACACATACGAGGCATTGGGAAATTATTTACATACATTTTAAATTCGCTTTGCAAGTCGACCTGCACCACTTAATTAAAATATTTCCAGTTGTATAATCATAGGACATCCTTTTCAGCATCCTTCAAACCTGATCAGATCTGAATCAGGAAAAAAAAAAAAAGCTGCTGGTACAGACAGAAAGCTTCTTCCCAATACAGCAGGCCCTGCCTTCAGGGCTCTGTTTGAACCTCAATACCAAGCCAGTGCTCTTGGCTTGTTCTTATTCTTGCTTCAGTATTACATCTTGGTAGTAGCTTACAGCGCACAATTCTGCTCTTGCATACACAGGTATTACTGCACTGAGTTCAAGAGAACAATTTTAGCCTGGAAAATAAAGTTAAGCCTTGGCTGTGCTACAAATTGGGAATATGAGCCTGAATGTCATCTACACCGGTGTAATTTAGGGAAAGTCCAAGCAAGTGTAACCCAAATTCCTAAGAAGGAGCAATCTCTTTTAGGGATATCTTGGGGCTGGGTTATGTTGCAGGGTAGATTTGGCTGCTCGGATCCAGAAGTTTCTGGAAATAAAGAGTGGTTGCATTTTGAGCTTGCTCCACAAGGTTTGCTAGCGTTGCTGTGGTCAAAAGTCTGAGAGCTGCAGCCCTGACAGCAGCAACCTGCAATGAGAAGAGTCCATGTGCTTAGTGTGTGTGACTGAGAAAAAAAGCTGAGCCAGGAGTGGACAGCAAAATGTTTTCTCCCTGCTATGAAGCATTTTGTCGCAGAGTTTTCTCCTACATGGCTGACGGATGGTTAACCAGTAAATTGACTGCATGGTGCAAGTTGCAGAGGAGAAAGAAAGGACGGTATGGATTCCTGCTCAAGATTTCTGCAGACAAAGAAGAAGAGGATTGCTGCTTCTTTCCACTCAAGCCTCAGGACTTGAACAGAGACTGCAAGTATTAAGATATGGGTGACTCCACCTGAACTTTGGGACTCTCGGATTTCATTCCCAAAATGTTTCTGTGGGATTGTTCTATTTAGATTTATTTTGTTTTCTTAGGGTAAGGTTTATAAAGTTAGCAGCTAATAAAGTTCATTGTTATGTTTTTTCAAAGTAGTATTTTAATGTGGGATTGTAACTCTGAGTTGTCTTCACTGTGAGTCCCTTTACGGACTGGATCCTGGGTCTCCAGCTGCTTTCTCCCAGGGTTTCTCTCTGTTAAGCACTGGAGAGGGGCAAGTGAATGAATTCTAGCCCACCTGAAGGTTACATAAGCCCATGGCATTACATGGTGAAAAAATCTATACATGTGAGAGCAGGAACAAGCCTCACATATGCACCTGAGTTGAGGACATGAAGTCTTGATGCCAATCAGATCAAAAGGAGACATGCTATTGACTTGCTTCAATGGGAATAGGATCAAATCCCATATTATAGCTGTACCATAACCTCTACTTATAAAATGCTTCCTGAAGAGACCTTCCACCTTAGAAAATCATTTTTTCTGTTGGAACACAGGAAACAGTGGAGAAACCCATGTTCATCTAGCTTAAAAACAAGGAACTGAAAGAACACGCAAAGCTGATCAGTAGATCTCTCATTTGCTTTGATAAGAAACATTACACGGAAAGTGAGAGTTTATTAACAATGACTTTGGCTGCCCAGTCTATTCCCGTTCTTTCAACTGAAAAGTAATATCCAAGGTTATCTATATCAGTAACACTAAAACCAGTCTAAGCCCACAATTCTGGATTGACTATAATTTTGCTGAACTTGGCACTGTCTCCTAACAGAAGCATGTCCAAGGGCTAGCACAGCGAGACCCTGATCTTGGTCAGGGACTTTAGGCATTAGTACAACATAAATTCTATGACCATCAATACCAGTGTCCCAAATACCCGGGGTAGAGGCTATAACTGTGAACTTGCATTAAGTACCTTAATGGGGGACTACAGATACTGGCAGTGCCAAAAGAGTCTTGAAAGCAGAAATCTCCCTTGTATCCTTGAGTCACCACTGGTGTCAGAGTTCATTTGAAATAAGCAAGAGATTATTTTAGACAGTGAACTATATAAACGTCCTTTTTTTCCCTTCTACATGGGGGGCAGAAACTGGGGAGGTAAGGGGGTGGGATGAGATGGGAGCTGCAGGTGGCAGTAAAGAGGGTAATCTCTGGTACATCCCACTGTGGATCTGCCACCAATTCCCTTCGGTTGGTCATGTTCTTTGAATATGAGAAAGTTGATTCCTTAAATAGATCATGTTTTCACAACTGAGCCAGGGCCAGTGGTCGAGGGTCAGTGAAAAAAAGCAGTTCTAAGACATTCTCAAAGCCAACATAAAGAAGTGCAATATTGAGGTAAACTCATGAGAAACTCAAGCCCTTGGTCGACTAAAGAGGAAAAGAAAAATGGAGTACCAGAGTGTCAGGAGATGCAATGGAGGCAACAGAAAATGGAAAAAGTAGGAAAGAACATGCCGTAGCCCAGCTTAACAATTCCCCTTGCATTGGAAAATGTCTGCTCCAACTGTGACAATGTCTGTGGATCCCAGTCAGGTCTTTCTTAGTCACCTGAAGGTCTACCAGCAATAATCAGCTATCATTTGACTGGAAGACAATCATCCTCAAACTGTAAGGGGTTGCTAACAAGCTGTGGCAACACTGGAAGCATGTGACTCCTCTTTTTCAGGGTAATCAGTGAGGATGGATACACTTGTTTCATTTCTGCAGATCTTTCTTTTCTAGTTTCCCAGCTACTGTAAATGGTCAACACGTCAGTGTTTAAATACTTCTTCTTTCCTATCAGCCAAGCACATCCCTCCCTTAGGTAATTATAAAAGATGTTACAAGTGCCATTATGGTCAGTGAAAGCCTAACTGCCTGATACCTTCAGGACCACTTACCTTGATGTGAAGCAATGGTGACATCATGTGGCCAATTAAAAATGCCCCTGTCTCTATTCACAATGGGATTTCTCAAAGGATGTATTTACTGGGGGTGAAACTGAGGGCCAGCACTAGAGCTGAGAACCACTCATAGAACAAGGCTGAGATGGAACTTAGATGGTACAAATGATTTGGTGCATACAATTATGAGCAAGCTTCATATTGTCTAAAAGTAGCAGTCTCAAAAGCTAAGACTTTCAAAATCTTCATTAGTGATCTGGATGATGGGATAGATTGCATGCTCAATAATTTCATGGATGACTCCAAGCTGGGGTGGGGGGGTGGATGGTAAACAGCCTGGAGGGCGGAGATAGGATTCAGGGAGATCTAGACAAATTGAGCATTGGGTCAAACAAAATCTCATGAGGTTCAACAAGGACAAGTGCAAAGTCCTGCACTTAGGATGGAAAAATCCCGTGCACTGCTACAGAATGGGGACCAATCAGCTAAGTAGCAGTGCTGTGGAAAAGGACCTGGGGGTCATGGTGGATGGGAAGCTGGATATGAGTCAACAATGTGCTCTTGTTGCCAAAAAGGCCAATGGCATATGGGGCTGCATCAGTAGGAATGCTGCCAGCAGATCGAGGGATGTGATTATTCCCCTCTATTCAGCACTGCTGGGGCCACATCTGGAATACTGTGTCCAGCTTTGGGCTCCACACATCCAAAAGGATGCTGACAAATTAGAAAAAGTCCAGCAGAGGGCAATGAAAATGATTAGGGTGTTGGGGCACATGACTTACGAGGAGAGACTGAAGGAACTAGACTATTTTAGCCTGAAGAAGAGAAGACTGAGGGGAGATTTGATAGCAGCCTCCAGTTACTTGAAGGGGTGCTCCAAAGAGGAGGGAGCTAAGCTGTTCTCAGTAGTAAGAGAGGACAGAAGGTGGTGCAGTGGTTTCATCCCCCCTCAGCTTGGAGTCATCCATGAAATTACTGAACATGCAATCTATCTCATCATCCAGATCACTAATGAAGATGTTGAAAGTCTTAGCTTTTGAGACTGCTTCAGCTGGGGCATTCGAGGTTGGATATTAGGAAAAACTTCCTAGGGAGGTGGTAGAATCTCCATCTTTGGAAATCTTTAAGGCCCAGTTAGACAAAACCCTGACAGATGATTTAACGGGAGTGGTCCTGACTTTTAGCAGGGGGTTGGACTAAATGACCCCATGAGGTCCCTTCCAACCTTATGATTCTATGATTCTCTAGTCAACATCTCCAGTATTTATTTGACCATACATGCAACTTAAAGAAATAATCATGGAAAAGCTTATTCATTGAATGTGGATACATCACATTACATCCTATTTCTTCCTTAATAAGAAACAGCTGAGCATCCAGTTTCTTTACTGCAGATCTGTCACTTAAACATTATCAGCTAAATAAGGTAGTTATATGCACAAAACTCACCAAATGCACCGTCCTTTGCTGGCAGGATCACTTCAGTTGCCCATGCAAATAACATCATAATCAGAGGCATGCAAAACATAGTTAATTCATGTGACTTTTTAGTTCACATGGCTTTCAGAAAATATTGCCCCATCAAATATCCTGCCCCCAAAAGCTTTGCAAGGGCCTGAGAGAGAATCATAAGAGATTAGGGTTAGAAGGGATCTCAGGAGGTCATATAATTCAATCCTCTACTCAAAGCAGGGCTGAACCCAACTAAACCATCCCAGCTAGGACTTTGAAAAATCCTTCTCACCCTGCCTGATCTCCCTTTCAGAGGTGAATTATTAACCTGCACCTCTCCTCAGCATAGGAGAACAATGCTAAAATACACCAGGTCTTTCTCCTTTGATCAAAATCATGATGACTTCTTACCATTTAATGAATACTAAAGTAACCAAAATAATGCATTTTAAGGCTAGAAATGACTGGCCCATAAATGAATTTCCAACAGAAGTCTAAGTCACAATTTCCTACTAAGATGAACTGTTTGGAAGGCAAAGAGACAAAATGGGGCATGTTTATTAAGAACACTGAGCCACTTTCAAACTTTCTGGAAGTGTAGCCAAACATGATCTGCAGTTTCATTATTCCTAGTCTAGGTTGTGCATAGGGAACAATCAGAGGAAGTGTCATTTTTATCTGAGTCCTAAACTGAGATAGGAGAGGTGGAATTATTGGATTTGAATTTTAGCAAAATCATTGTGCTTCTATTTTGCAAGGCCAGCTTTAAAACTGTCCCTACTTGTTCCATTTCAGTATCACAAACCTTCCACTACGTCCATGGTCTCTCAGCCCAACGTTTGCGGTGATGCAGGCATTGGTTGGTTTAACCCACTTCTGCATACCTCAATCCTGGGGCCTTGAAAGAGCTTTAGTTTACAACCAGCTACCCATGATCCCAAGGGTCTGAGCTATACAGACACACCCCAAGGAGCAGGGAGGGATGTAGCATAAGAACTGCTATAGTGGCCTTATATCAGAGGATTCCTCCATGCCAAAGAGGAGTGCTACTCCATTTTTCTTCAATAATAATTCAGCTCCTCCAACTGCACCGATCACTGTGATATCTGTGCACGTTCATCTAGTACAGTGACATAGATGCTGTATTGTTCTTTTACTCTTTCCAATAGGGAAATTGTGTCTGGATTACTCTTTACATTTCTGATGCGCTATCCCTTTCTTAATGAACTTGGAACTTGGAACAGAAAGTGGTTCTTAGAACGTGCGGGAGATCAAGCCACAGCCTTGGACTGGTGCACATCTCCTGCACAAGCAAGCTATAGCTCTGCAGTAGGGAGAGACACTGAACCAGAGAAGCAGAGTTGCTGACTACTTGGCTCAGAGTTTTTGATGACCTTTTAAGAACCCCAAACCCAGAATGTAGGAACACAGGACTGGAAAAGACTTGGGTCATCCAGTCCAGTCCACTACTCTCACAGGCAACCTCAGCATATCATTCCATTCATAAATATATCAAGCACCATCTTAAAATTAGTTAGGTTGCTTGCCTCCATTAGTCCTTCTGGGAGGCCATTTAAAACCTCACTTCTCTAATTGTTAGAAACCTTCCTTATTGAAGCAAAGGTTTGAGATCTTGCTCTGTTCTAGGGGAACCAGTGTAGCAAGGTGAGGACAGGACTGACAAATCTGCACTAACGTGTTTTCTGAGGAGAAGCATTTTTTATTAGCTGCAGTTTTTCAAGGGCTGATTTTGTCACACCTAGGTAGAGTCCATTAATGCAGTCCACAAGGACAGTAATGGAAGTGTTCATTACTGTAGCCTAGCTCAGTGGTTCTCAACCACTGTACTGGGGCACGTTACTGTGTCACCATATAATGATATGTGTGTCACAGAGAGCCAGAAAGACGGATGGATTTGGCCTGGCAGGGGTGGGCTGGTGTGTTGTGTAGGGTTGCAACGCACCACTAAGTATATCATCCCTTGCAAAAGGTTGAGAACCACTTGCCTAGCTGATCATCTGCTGGAAAGGAATGGAGTCTCCTTGGCAGCCATAAATTAAAGAAACCATTATTTATTGACGATGCTATGGCTACTGAGGAATCCAAGTGCACTCACACTGTGGTGCAATGTGACCAGCTGTAGGTGAGTGCCTTCCACCAAAGAAGACTAATCCATGGCTGTAAACTCCATCATGTTTCACTCTGCCTTCCAGCATGATCTCCCTCTTGCTCAGGTTCATCTTCAACCAGCTAGTTTTCATCCATAAGCTGAACTTTGCCAAGCACCAAGTTAGCTTGGTGACAAATGTATTGTTTGTTCTGTAGGGATAGACAGAGGGTTTGCATCAGTTGTATGCAGTTAGTGTTTCAGCACATGGTATCTTCCCAGCTCATTCTGCTAATGGTTGTGTGTAAATGTGGGAAAAGACTGGAGATCTTTGTGGGAATCTACAAGTGAGAGGTGGGGTGAAGGAGATACATTTAGCAAAGTTGCTGCAATCTAGTCTGCCCAATCATAGATGTAGGGATGGTGAGCCATTTGTTTACCATTGCTTCTTTTTTTTAACCACTTTTCCTCCAGAGTTATTGATGTACATATGTAGATCCCGCTGGAGTCTGAATAATTATGGAATGCACATCTGACTCCCTTCAGTTTTTTGCTTCATGCAGAGAAGAGTACAAAGTGAATTATCAGCTGGAGAAGCATCATGAGGCAGGATTTGCTTTATCATCATCTGAAAGGCTTTTTGGAGATAACTCTGAGTTCTATAATAGCACAACCAACAGATGGGATGAAATATCCCTAAGCAGATCATTATAGCCACCCTTGTTTTTTCTGTGGACCAGTCTGAATGACATTTTTATTATGGAATGGTTTACAGTATGGTTACATAGGGAAATTTTATTATACATTCACTGTTCCCTACAGCATCTCTATGAAGTACTCTCTCTAGCTCCACACAGAATAAAAGAATGCAGTCATTTGAGATTTGCCAAGAGGATACAATTTGGCAAACCAACAATACCAGACCGGTGAATGGTTGGTATGGACTTTGGCAATGAGCATTCCAATATTAGAACCAAACTGTAGCCATGTCTATTTGTCATGTTCTGTTTTGGAGTGTAACTATCACTAAAACATTTCTGTTAGCGGGACAATCCAATCTTTGTGGGGTTTCATGTGGAAAGCAGAAACACCATCAAAGATATTGTAAAGAAAAAGTGAGTAAAGGAGAAAACCTTGCAGACTTGACAAGCTCCACTAGCTTCAAATCACTCACAGAGCAGTAGATGTCAGGCCCCAACATGGTCTACTTACGAATTTAACTAACTGCACCTGTCTGTTAGCACAGTTAAAAATGGAGGACTCCATCCTGCAGCCACAGCCACTAGTGTGAACCAAAATCAATGGACTCTGCCTATGCAGGGGCTGTACAAGCAAATCAGACTGTAGGAGTGAGGACTTTGTGCTCTACTTCTGATGCTGAATATGATGATTTTTAATTTAGAGCCACTGATGACTGGCAAAGGTAATAGTATCCCTGAGTGACAAGAAACAGATGAAACATCTTTGTTTAATCCCGCAGAATCTAACTCATTTGAGAACAGTGACACAGACTCTGCTCTAAGTTACAACTGTTTAAATTCATAATAATGCCACTGAAGCTAATGGCATGATTCTATGGTTTGTCTACACTAGGGGGTGCAACTGTAATTTGATTTTAGACTGTTGAATTGTAGAAGGCGAAGGTGAGCAATTACAGAAAATTGCTTGCTTGGGGCCTTGTGTCCCCACTGCTCATATTATTTCCTGAAATGCATTTCACTCTGAGTAGCAAATCCAGGGACTTGTAGGGAGGTAGCTGTTCTCTACTCAGTCCCCATCCCCTCTTCCCTTAAAAAACCCACAGGAAAAGCTTTCCTTGCACAACAGAGAGGCACAGTGCTGCATGCAGGGAGAGGAATTAACTGAAAATTTTCAGGGGCTGCAGGCAGGAGAGGAGCTATCTTGCTATGGTGCAGCAGAGTGGAAAAACAGAAAAAGCTAGATAAGCGCTATTCACCAGCTACAGGGACCTAAAATTTAAACAGAAGATTTTTTACACCTCAGTGCTACACCACTTGCAGGGGTGGTATTATCAGGTCGACTTACAGCACTGTTTAATTTGACCTTAATGCTCTGATAGTGCAGACACAGACTGCAGAAGGTCGAGATAAACAGCATTATGTCTAACTTCACTGTCAGTGTAGACCAGGGCTAGATTTAGATAAGTGTGAGAGCACAAGTAGGCCGATTATTGCAATGTGTCTCTATTATTTACCATGATAAACTGGTAAAGTGTATTAACACTGATATTTACTCTAGGCTTTTACATAATGCAAACTGACTAATGTTTACCTTTTTTAAATCCTAGAAAGCTGTTTACACAGCACCTAATGCATGGTAATAGTTTCAGCTGTGGCTTTTGATCCCAGATGCTGTCTATATATCTATATCTGTTGCCCCCCCCCCATAACTAGGGACTGTAGTTTGAAAGGAAGAATAAAAAGATAGTCTAAGGAACCTGTTGGATGGAAATGCCTGTCTAGTAGAGGGCCTTTGTTTAAAAAAAAAAAAATAGAGCAAATAGCTTATCACCAACATCTCCAAAAGACATAATTTATTTGATGCAATTAAACAACAAAAATATGCAACTGAGGGCTTCAAAATAAATTAAATGTTGTGTAAAGGGGAAAAACTAGGTCAGGCTGACATGGAATAGTTTAGGTTCACTAGCAGCATTTGGGTGTTTGTTTGTGACCCTCTTATTCAAAGCCTGAACCTGTTTGTAGGCTTATGTGGTGTCTAAAATCATTTTCTCTTTGACTAACCTCTACAATTTTGAGATCTCTGAATTCATAGCAAACAAGTTATATGGAATCACAAGAAGAATTTAGCCAAATCTATGATGCAAAGCACACTGTACATATATTGATAGATTAAAAAGTTGAATGGATGCACATTTGTAATCATCATCGTAGCACAGCTTTTGAGATGGTCTCCCACAGTATTATCAACAAATTAAAGAAGTGTGGGTTGGATGAATGGACTACAAGATGGACAGAAAACTGGCTAGATCATCAGACTCAGCAGGTAGAGATCAATAGCTCAAACTCTACTTTGCAACCAGTAAGCAGCAAAGTGCCCCAGGTATTGGTCCTGGGGCCAAGTTTGTTCAGTGTCTTCATTAAGGATTTGGAGGACAGTGCAGATTGCACTTTTAGTAAGTTTGAAGGCGATACTAAGATATAGGGGTGTGGTAGGCACAGTGGAGGGCAAGGGAAGGATACAGAGTGACCTGGACAATTTAGTGATTTGGGCCAAAAGAAAGCCGGTAAGATTCAGCAATGACAAGTTCAGAGTGCTGCACTTAACGTTGAAGAACCCCATGTACTGCTACAGACTGGGGACCAGCTGCCTAGGCAGCAGTTTGGCAGAGGAGGACCTGGGGATAACTGTGGATATGAGTCAACAATGTGCATTTATTGCCAAGAAGACTAATTGTATATTGTGTTAATTAGCAGGGGCATTGCAAACAGATCAGAGAAGTGACCATTCCCCTCTATTCAATGCTAGTGAGGCCACATCTGGAGAACTGTGTATAGCTTTGGACCCTCCACTACAGAAAGGATGTGGGCAAACTGAAAATAGTCCAGAGAAGGGCAACAAAAAAAAATTAGGGGGCAGGAGCACATGGCTTACAATGAGAGGCTGGGGAAACTAGGCTTGTTTAGTCTGCAAAAGAAAAAGGGTAAGGAGGGATTTGATAGCAGCATTCAGCTACCTGATGGACCGAGTGGTTTCCAGGTAGGATGTAACTAGGCTGGTCTCAGTGGTGGTAGATGACAGAACTAGGAGCAATGGCCTCAATTTACAGTGGGAGGTCAAAGTTGGATATTACAAACAAGTTTTTTCACTAGGAGGGTAATGAAGCACCAGAGTGGGTTACCTAGGGAGGTGGTAGACTCTTCATCCTTAGCAGTTTTTAAGGTGCAGGTTGACAAAGACCTGGCTAGGATGGCTTAGTTGTTGCTGGTTCTGCTTTGAACACGGGTTGGACTTGATGATCTCCTGTTATCCCTTCCAACCTCCCTCTTCTATTATATAATTTGCCATCCTGCATCATACAAGGCATACATTTTGCTTGTAAATTCTGGCTCCAGCAAGAGCAATTTTTCCTTGTTTAAGGGAATATTATTGAGCCCAGAAACTTGTTGTTTAACCAAAGCATCTCTGAGATAGATGGTTTATCTCCACTCTTGATTTAAAGAATGCAAATGTTGATGAATTTTCCACTTCCCAGTTCTTTGTTTGGCACTCTATAATCTGTCATCTCTCTTTTCAAAACACAGTTAAAATTGTAAGCTGTCCTTTTAAATATGAAAGGTCTCAGCTAATAGGTCTATGGGGCCTTGTTGAACTTTGCTTTTAATTTGAGTTTGGATGTTAGTTTGAGTGATAGGCCTAATGTGGGTGACCAAAAAGAATGAGAACATGAGTAAGGGGGGTTGTTTGTGTTATATCTGTAGTGACCCTCTAAATACCAGCATTACCTTATTTACAATTTGGGTTGAGGCAATACAAATACATATAGTTAACTGGGTACCAGGTACAGTAAATAATTGGGTCTACAGGTTTAATTTATTATAAGGAAATTCTTGGTCTAGTAGGTAGGAAGAATTATGTCCAATAGGATAAGAAGAAAACGTTGGACAGGAGCCCAGCCATTAATCTCACAGCTGGACCAAAAGCCAGGCTTTTGCAATGCCAGTTATTTTGCTTGTGTCCTTAGAAACTGGCATGTGACTTTCAAAAGTGCTCAGGGTTCACACTAACATTACTACCACTGACTTCAGTGGGGCAATTTTAGGCTAACACGGAGTTCATTTGGAAATTCCACCATTGGAGACTGAAGAAAGTCATTTTTGATCTAGGTGCTTCCCAATTCCACTGGAGAATGTGATAGCTTATCTGGCAGCTGTATCCTAAAGGAAGAAGCATGAAGTCATAAACTGGCTCAGCCATTAGAGGACAGCCTGAATCTGGCTTGAAGTTCCCTTCCTTCCACAATCTCACACAGTTACCTAAGAATAGAGAAAAATAAAACAAACCACAGAAAGAGAGAGAACTGGGTGAACAAAAGCTAGGTAGCTTCAATCAAAAGAAATTGCCACTGACCTTCTTCCCCACCTCACCACAGAGGAGGTGTAGCCTCTGGTAGGACTATGGCAGCATCAGTTGGATGCAACCTCTGACAAACGATCCTTCTCGAAGATTAGGATGGATTAAAAATCTGGTCTTGATGATCTTCTTACCTCTTTTACTCAGTAGTTTTGCTGGAGTTACTCTTTATTTATACCACCTTAAGTAAAATTAGAATCAGGTCCTTTAGTCTCTCTCTAAAAACAAAAAATCTGACTGTTAGTCTAGACTCTCATTTTACCCAAGGTCAGCATACACCGGATGTTTTATAGCAAACAGATCGAGCCACTCTTTGTGTGTCCTCTATGTAAATTCTTGGTCTCCTTCCAACAATTTACCTTCCAATCTGAAATTTTAAAGACAACTCAGAGAGTTAAATGCCAAAATGCCACTGAAATATAATGGAGGATGTGTACCTCCTTCCTTTAACTACCTTCCATCTTCCCAGCCCAAATACTGAAAACAGAGAATATTGTCTAAGAATGTAGGTGAAGATATTATCTAGCCACTGTGAAGTCAGGAAACCAATATAGTAACTATACAATGTTTGCTGAATCAAAGTTGAAAAGGGCTCTGATGTTTTTCCAAGTAGACCTGACACTGGTCTTATTAGAAGTTATGGCAACAGACAACTGTTTCCCATGATGCATTTGATCCCTATTGAGACCACATATTCATATTTTTTTCCACTCTTTAAAAATTCAGCCTTCTGCTGTATTCAGTCTTGCTTTCACTATAAAAATGACTCAGGCTTTCATTCTGTTCCACTTTAAAATATCTTTTAGTGTTGCTACTTGAATAGTTAAGTATCTCAAAAGTAAAAAGCAAGGAATTTATGGCTTATTTTAAGCACCCATGTACAATAAGGCAAGAGCCCAGACACACTATTTCTTGGCTATTCAGGAATTATTCATTGCACACTTTTTCTGCATCACGCTGAAGTACAGACTATTTACTAACCTATTTTCATAGCAAAGTCACAGGGAGGCAACAGGCTTGGCTGCCAAAGAAGAAATGCCCTAGTATCAAGTGCAGTCTCCAAAGCTGCCATTTTGTAGCTTCCTCCACACAGGAGCATGGCAAGGAAATTTAGCAAGCTGGCTTCTACTTGTTCCAGCTGAATATGGGAGAAGGACATTTGTGTGTGTTATTAGGAGAAAGAGTGAGGAAAAGCAGGATGACTGTTCTGTTCTGGTTATTATCCATTACTTCTCAGAAAGCCTGACCCAAGGCCCAGTGAAGATAATGGAAAGGCTCCCATTTTCAAAACTCAAACTAAGCATTAGAGCAGGATAAAACAGTTAAACAGCCAAAGTCACCAAGGTCTCTACTTTCTTTGGAATGGTACCGTCAAGGCTGTTTCCCCACTCCAGCACTCTGAGTGCAGAAGGTGGGGGCCCGCAACAGGCCATAAAACCCACCGGCCTTGAAGCCTGGTCTTAAAACTCTCCAAGGTCACCAATTCCCGGCCTTGGAGTGGTATCACTGCTACCACCCAAATGCAAAAACCTCTTGAAACCCAGGAAGGCACACTTGGGAATTCCTTCCTGTGAGGTACCCTCAATCACTTTTATTCCTGTCTCAGGAGAGTGATTGAACCCCAACTGGGATATAAGCTGGAACTGGGACAGAATCCCATTTAGTAGCTGGCTGTGCAGTCTAGGGCACACGCACACAAACCCCTTGCCTTTCAGGACACAGAACCAGAGCTTACTTTAAAAGGGTAAAATCTTTAATTAAAAAGAACAGATAAGAAACACAGAGAGTTGCCTCTCTGGGATTTAACTGAGATAGTTACAGGGTGAGGGGAGGGGATACGTGTGCTCAGCACAGAGAAACCCAAAAACAAACCCAAAACAAAGAAATACCCTGACCACATCTAAGTAAACTTTCTCTCTTCTGCTCATGCCTGGTCAGGAACAAACTGAGCTGATCTTTGGTAAGGATGGTGCTGGATCTTTCTTCAGGCCTGTCTCTGGCCTCCTCCTGGCCGTTCCAGGAGCTCTGCTGCATCCAAACAGGAACAGGAAAGGCTGCTGCTTCAATTCAAAAACCTGTACTTTGTTCCTATTGGCTGTCCTGGGACTCACTGACCAGACTGCTAACCCTTTTCTCCCCAAGGATTGCTACGGGTACATATCTAGTTTAGCTTTAGTCATGTAAACATTTTTATAGATGAGCGCAACAGCTGAGCCCATCAACAACAACGTTGACAATCCCATTGTCCTCGAAATCTTCCTCACTCCCAGAATGACACCACACACAATGCTCTTATTTTTGCCTGCTATTAGTTTTATGGCCTATTAATAGGGACCATGGGCTTCACCTCCTTTAAATGTGTGTCCTTAAAGGACAGCAGTGAAGGGCAGTCTGCCTTTATAAGAGACAGGCATTCTGGGACCCCATTAAACCATCACACCCAACTGGGATAGGGTCAGGTGACTCCTACGAAGGCCTGAAAGTGACCAGATGAGAGGAGCTGCAGGAAAGAGGTTGATTTTTGCTGCAAACCATGACAAAGTGGGAAGAGATGTTAGAGAAAGGGCTTCTGAGTCTTCACGGCCTGCTTTGGCCAAGGAAACAGTTTTGTGTTACTTTGCGTTTTGTGTCAGAAGAATAATGGAGTTGCATTGGAGGATAAGTCCATCAATGGCTATTAACCAGGATATGCAGGGAATACTGTTTGCCAAAAGTTGGGAATGGGTGATGGGATGGATCACTTGACAATTCCCTGTTCTGTTCCTTCCTGAAGCACCTAGTATTGGACAGTCAAAAGACAGGATACTGTGCTAGATGGACCACTGGTCTGACCTAGTGTGGCCATTCTTATGTTTTTAACCTGTTGCCTAAAGGAAGGGCCTGATCAGCCTCTGAGAGTGACATTCATCCTTCCTACGCTGGGGAGAGAGGCCAGCAGCCTACAAATCACAAAACTCTTCAAACCTCAAGCAGTGGCATTGACTCAATATATTTGTTGTTAGTTAGTGGGGACACCAGGTAGCACAATGAGCTAATGCGGGGAAACGAGCCATAAATCTTGTTTAGGTCACAGTTAAAAAGCCTTTGCTGATCTCTTTCTAGTCCTCAATGGACATTTATTAATATCCCAGGAAACATTGGTCAAGGAGTAACACTGGAAGGATTGCAAGTTCCAAAGAAGTAGCCATGTTAGTCTTGTTCAGCAAAACAAACAAAGAGTCTGGTGGTACTTTTAAAGATGAACAAAATTATTTATCGGATCAAAGGATGATGTCAGGATTAGGATCCATTAAGAGGACATTGCACTGGCCCTATAATCATTGCTCTAGAACTCAATCTACTTTATTATCCTAGAAATATTGCAGATGAGGGTTATAGAGGACTTCAGGCAGTCATCTAGTTCAACACCCTGCTCAAAGCAAGACCAACCCCAGCTAGGACTCTGCCAATCCAGACCTTAAAAACCTCTAAGAATGGAGATTCTACCACCTCCCTAGGTAACCCCTCCCCATGCTTCAATACCCTCTTAGTGAAAAAGTTTTTCCTAAAAGCCAGCCACTTGAGTTAAAGTACCTCTAGCCTCTATTAGGTAGGATTACCTACAAAGAAAAAAAATGACCAAGCGAGCACAGGAAAGTGAAACCCTTGTGCTAAAAACCCTGTTCTGTACTTAGACGCAGCAAGTGTGATAAGGAATAAGAAGTAGACTCTATTTTGAACACTCATATTATATTAAATCTAATAATAAAAGCAGGACTCATCAATATTCTTGGAGTCTGACTTTGAGGATAGCTAGCTACTGCACTATTAGATGGTTTTTATAGCCAGTGGAAGGTCTGCCAAAAGCACTGAGGACTGTAACCCCCAGAAAAGGCAAATGCCTATTCTCAGTTGAACTTCATGTGTTATTCAATCCTTTGTGTAATATGCAATGCAAAGTGTTAGCAAGAAAATGTTGTTTCATCTTCCCATTATTTAAAGTCATCTCGCACATGTTAACCAACATATTTCTCTTCCAAAGATCCCAACAGTCCATTTCCACCTTAAATTTTTTATCCCAGGTCCTGAAGAATGCAAAATGTACCAAGAGTAAAGCCCTAGAGCCCAGCTGAACTAATGCATTTGTCTCCTGAAATCTGGCATTAAAATGGATCATTGAAGTACGATGGAGAGACAGAAAAATTACAGGTTTTCAGTGACACATTTCACAATGGCATTCTAATCCACCGTGAAGCCTTTTCAGACTGAACATTGTAAAGTCCATTTAACTGGAATGGGAGCATTAAATCCTTAATTTCACAGGAAAGCTGTGATCAGATCAAAATATCATGTTTGAACAGAACTTTTGAATTATATACTTGAACTGGTGCGTTTGTTTAATAAAGGTCACCCACTGCTGAGAACGCAGCTTTCTAGATTTGACAAAGGTGAATTAATCTGTCATTGATTCAAAATGGAGTACTGCAGAGAATCCCAGAAGTCAGAGCCTGCAAGAAATCCAGATTTTTGTAGGATGACTGAAATGACAGGTTAATTACGTGTGTACATCTGAACAGTAAGCGCCTGGCCTCCTTGGCTAGGATTGGACCTGCTGCTATACCTCTAGCACAAGCCAACTGAAATGCCAGCTTAATATGAGGGGACTTCTCCTTCTAAAAGGGAAATTTCCCCAGGTAAGATACAACCAGTTTAGTTGGCACTTTCTTGGAATCCTAGAATCATAGAATGGAAGGGACTTCATGAGGTCACCTAATCCAACCCCCTGCTAAAAGCAGAACCACTCCCACTAAATCATCCCACCCAGTGTTTTGTCTAACTGAGCCTTAAAGGTCTCCAAAGATGTATGTTTTACACCCCTTTGCATTTATTTTCATTCCTTTCTGTAAGTTCACCCATCTTTGAAGCATCTGAGGAAGTAGGATTTTCTCCCATGAAAGCTCATGCGAAAAATAAATCTGTTAGTCTCAAAGTGCCACACAACTCCTTGTTGGGTTTTTTTTCCAAAGATGGAGATTTCACCATCTCCCTAGGTAACCCATTCCAATGCTTCACTACCCTCCTAGTGAGAAAGTTTTTCCTAATATCCAACCTCAACCTCCCAAGCTGCAACTTGAAAACATTGCTCCTTGTTCTCTCCTCTGTTACTACTGAGAACACCCTAGCTCCCTGGAGCACCTATTCAAGTAGTTGAAGGTTGCTATCGAATCCTCCCTCACTCTTCTCTTCTACAGATTAAATAAGCCTAGTTCCTTCAGTGTCTCCACATAAGTCATTTGCCCCAACACCCTAATCATTTTCCTGAACATCTGCTGGACTCTAATTTGTCCGCATCATTTCTGTAATGCGGAACCCCAAACTGGACACAGTATTCCAGATGTGGCCTCACCTATGCCAAACAGAGGGGAGTAATCACATCCCTCGATCCACTGGCAACACTCCTACTGACGCAGCCCCATATGCCATTAGGCTTTTTGGCAGCAAGAGCACATTGTTGACTCATATCCAGCTTCCCATCCACCATGACCCCCAGGTCCTTTTCTACACTGCTGCTACTTAGCTGATTGGTCCCTAGCCTGTAGCAGTGCATGGGATTTTTCCATCCTGAGTGCAGGACTTTGCACATGTCCCTGTTGAACCTCATGAGATTTCATTTGGCCCACTTCTCCAATTTGTCTTGGTCTCTCTGAATCCTATCCCTGCATTTCCCCCAGCTTGGTGTCATCCATGAATTTACTGAGCGTGCAATCTATCCCATCACCCAGATCACCAATGAAGATGTTGAACAGAACCAGCCCCAAAACCAACCTCCAGGGCACTCCCGTAGATAGTGGTTGCCAACTATATGCTGAACCATTAATCCCTAGCCACTGAGCCTGATGATCTAGCCAGCTTTCTTTCCACCTCACGGTCCATTCATCCAAACCATACTTCCTTAACTTGCTGACAAGAATGCTGTGGGAAACAGTATTAAAAGTGTTGCTACAGTTGAGGTGTATCATCACTGGCCGTTCTCACATCCACATATCCAGTCGTCTCATCGTAGAAGGTGATCATGTTGGTCAGGCGCGATTTGCCCTTGGTGAATCCATGCTGACTGTTCCTGGTCACTCTATTTTCTTCCAAATGTTTCAGAAAGGATTCTCCAAGGACCTGCTCCATGCTTTTTTCAGGACTGAGATGAGGCCGATTGGCCTGTAGTTCCCTGAGTCATTCTTTTTCCCTTTCTTGAAGATAGCTACTATATTTGCCTTTTTCCAATCAGCTTCCTGGTCACTGAAATTGTTGAGGAACAGGGTGTGACCTTGCTGCCTCTGGCTATCCCTGGTGATATGGACAGCTAGAAACAAATCAAAGCAGCCTGCACTATGGATTGTTTTAGTCCCATCTGACCCTAGCTTCCAGAAGCCTGCAGAGTTGATAGGAAGTCACTTTTGCCCGCTCCCCTGGCTACATCAAACAGCTTTGTAAAGCCAGAGAAGCTAGCCCCACATCTCAAACACTGACATGCCCTCGAGGAATTCCAGGACTGTGGAAGAGCACCGGTCCATTCATTCTTCCATCCTGCATGTGGTGGCAGCAGGCAAAAACTCACCAGAAATGTACTTGGCCAACTGTCTGTTATTTTAAGCGTGAGGAGGACTACTTATGCTCAAGAAATTGTCTTATGCCCTGAAGATGAGGTCCGTTTTCAACTGCAACATTTTGCCCTAACTTCCCCCTACTCCTGTCTGTAGAAAGAAGGTGGGCTCTGTGCCCTAGCAATTGTCTACAGCAGTGATTCCCTCCAGTTGACTACAGCTGAACATGTACAATCAGCCTGCCATCTTAGGCAACCTCTTAAGAGAGGAGAGCACCACGCTATATTTCCGCAGGCAACAGCAACACTACATCTCCCCCAAAAGCCCCACCTCCTTCCCACGCATCAGGCAGTGCTTTTCTTCTAGTATGGCTCCCTCTACTGACTATCACTGGCAGTGCAGTTGTCTCTTCCCATAATTCACAGCAATTCAGCGCTCTGGCTTGCTCACTGTATGAGCTCGCCTTCCAGGTATCAAAGTCTCGGCGGATAGCAACAGCACCTCTTCACAACTCCACTGGGTTGACACTCCTTCCAAGGCTGCAACCCCAGGGCTTATTCACCCCCATCTCTCTGCCCCTTGCAAGTGACTGCAGACTATTTCTCTGCAACTTCTCAATAATACAGTCTTCATCCATTTATATTCCTGTTTCAGTGCATGCTAGCCTCTTGTGAGTGCCTCCTGTCAGTTAGGTGCAACCTACAGTCTCTGCTCATGATACCCATACCCCCATCAGGTGTGGCCTCATCAGGCAGGACTTCAGTGGCTCAGCTCCATGGCTAGGTCACACAGCTAATGTGCATTAATGAACAAAGCCCATTTGGGGTAAAAGGTCCAACAGAGTCTTTCGCTATGCCCTGAGTGACCTAAACAAACTGAAGGATTGGGCCAATCTGGGAAATCTGATGAGGTTCAACAAGGACTGTTTTTACGCCCCTTTAACCAAAAGCAGGCCCTCTAGGGTCCAGTTTGGAAGCATGTAGCTGCCTTCAGCAGAAAACCTTTCCACACGTCGCTCTCCATTGTCTCTTTCCATCTTCCTTTCCAGTACCATCTCTCACACTCCTCCTGGACTGAGGTGATTATCATGCCCGCATCGTCCACCAAAATTGTAATGGGTTGCCACTTGCTTTAAGAGCACCTCCTCCTGGCCAAGCATGGCACAGCAGCTTCTTTCCCACATGGCACCCCTTGCCAATTGTCACTCTATCACTGCAGTGATCTGTCTTCCCATAATGCTCCTTCTTTGAGACTTCTGTCACAGGCTAGATCACTAGAGCCCTGCGTGGATACAAAAATTTGGATCTTCATCCACTCAGTGACAGCACTTATCAGGTCTGCGATCCACATGGCATGTTTTTATCTATATCTGTAACTGCATCCACAACCAAGCTTGGGGTCAGAGTCAGCATTTTGGCCTTCGATCGGCTCAATCCCCACATGGGTCCCACTCACTTCTTCCTCTTCCAGTTTGCAGTTTGCACACTGTGCTGTCAGTCAGATTTCCTTAGCCACCATTGAAATCTCTGATTAACAGCATGGCACACAAACTGCAAACAAGAAAAGAAAGAAGTGGGCAGGGAAGTCATGAGGAACGAGCCAATCATAGGCCAACATGCTGACTGACTGACAGTGAGCAGTGATTCTCCAAGCTCCCACCTGTTGTGACTGAGACTCTGATTGCCTGGCAGACCACAATCAGAGCTCAGTGAAGATTGGCTGGAGCATTTCTTTGTTCCCATATGTGCTGCTGACAGAGTTCATAGCAATGTCTGCAGTGATGGATCGCACCCTGGGCAGATAAAAATATTACCCACATCCATGGGTCAATCCACAGCAACGGATCTGCTGTTATCCACCACAAATGTGGATGCCCAAGGATCTGCAGCAAATATCCATGGATCTGCAGGGGGCTCTATAGATCACTGTATGGTCTCCCCTTCCAGGGTATAAAGGTCTGGTCACAAGCTATCCAAAGGGTGTCTCCAATGGTCCTGCAGTGCTTCCCTCTGGCTGGTGGGGGAACACAGGCCCCCTGTCTACATTGGCTTTGTCCAAGGGACTCTATAATTAGCTTCCAAGATCTGGACAGTGCCCATCTCTGCTGTTTTCCTGAGTTTGTTCCATGTCTCACTGAGTCAGTCTAGCAACAGACCTGCCCAGAAGAAAAATCCATGAGAATTTTTATGACTAAAACCCAAGCATTTGCTATAGTCATAGGACTTGCTATTGTGACTTCTCAGGTGTTCACTACTTCTTTCATTAAATTTTTATGACTCCCAAGAGCTGAATGAATTTTCATTGCAATGATTATCCATGGAAAATTCTGTTACAATATTTTCAAGTGTGTGTGTGTGTGTGTGTGTGTGTGTGCGCGCGCGTGCGCGCGTGTGTGTGTGTGTGTGGGTGGTGTTATTGGTTAGTCTCTCATTTAAAAAGCTTTCACTCATACAATCAGGAAGCAAAATGCCATGTGGCTCAGGTAATCAGCCATACACTTTGAATACCAAACACCAAACTATTGGAAGAAAATAGCATGGGGGCCAACTCAATCATGTAGGCGAACTAGGCAATCTTGTGCACCAGGCTCCAAGAGGCACCAAAATTCAAAGAAAGTGAATTTTTTCTCTATTTAAAAAATACATTAATATGTTATATCTTATAACACATGGGAGGCACCCAAGTCACAGTTCGCCTAGGGCACCAAAAATCCTGTTCACATGGCCAATGATTGGATTGTACGGCAAACTAGAGCACTGTGCATTCACACCTATGCTTGCTGTGCATTAACTCCTCATAGGCCCAATGCCTGAAAAATCATTCACCCAAACCCTCTAGCAATTTCTTGCAAAGAGCAAGGAAATTTGCAGAACTCAAGTGGTTCACAAATAATTTGCAAATCAGAAAAAGGGCTCAATATTCTTTGTAATAAATAACTTGAGCAGCTCTATCAATTAAACATTGATATTTTCAGTAATAATTCCAAGATATGATCAGGGATCCCATTGTACTACAGACACCAGTCCATGTAAAAAACAAACAAACAAACAAGGAGCCCTGTGGCACTTAAAGACTAACAAATTTAATTTGTTGTCTTAAAGTGCCACAGGACTCCCTGTTTGTTTGGTTTACTGAACTAGACTAATACGGCTACCCCTTTGGATCCAGTCCACATAAAGAAAACCAAATAGCTACTTTTAGGATTTTAAGTACTTTTTAAAATCATAATTAAAGACTTAGACTGCCTGCTTTTGAACCAGAATCCCTTGATACTTGATACTCTCCACGATCTTACTCTTGGCACAGAAATTCGGGATTCCAGCATTTAGCAGTAATGCATGTTGCACACGGAATGCTATGTTGGGAAAAGCTGTGCACTGGTGCAAAGAGCATGTGAGTAAACTAAAAGTCTCTGTTTTGCCTGAAGCAGCCATCTTCACTACCAGCCAAAACTACTAATACCTGGGGAATTGAATAAGTTTGCCTAATACAAACAACATATGCCAGACACAGAAGGAAGCTTTTAATGAAAATTACTGCAGGACTCTGACATCTAAGGAGGTAGCACAGAAGCCCAATGAGTTTTAGACCTGATGATTTAGATGCATTTCCCAGCATGAGGTCAAATCAGTGTTTACATCAAAGCAAGGCCTTTTTTGTGCTGGAAGTTTCAAACTGAATTCCTTGCAAAGGAGTAATGGTTGCATGGAATTTTTTGTTCTTAAAAGACAACAAGCTATTTGCTGAATGGCAGATAATGGAATGTGATTTCACCACCACAGAGGTTTCCTTTTCCCACAACAACAGATGACTCAGTCATTGAGAACTAAAAAACAAGGGACCTGGAGAGTAGAGAATCTTCTAGCATCAAGTAAAGGTATTATTGTAAGCAGGCACTCAGCATAGCTAGCATAACAGTTGCATTCAATAGCTGTAGCGGTTGCCTTAGCCTAAGCGAAGCCATTTTGTTGTTTATCATCTAGATACCAGTTCAGAAATCCCCTTACTTCTCCTTTCAAAATCCCCTAACTTCCCTGTCTCCAAAAACCCCTATCCTCCCACACCTGAGATCATTTTCAACCAATTATGTATCACTGTTTTACTTGTAACCACATAAGGCTTGGCAGGACTAACAAGATACCAGGGGTATATAAACCGACCATTTGATGTAATCAGGGTCTCTCTGCCACTGGAGCAGGAGGCCCATTTGTGATCACAAATGCAATAAAGAAAATACCTTTTCACTCTTGGTGCGTTTATTGGCTCTGACGGCACCAAGACAATCCTGGTACCTGAATTCTGGTAACATTATTGTGGGTCTCTATCTTGCTCTAAGCCACAAACCCCTCTGGAACCACCCAGGCTACAGGAGCTGAACAGCGCTGAAGAGCCAAGGAGAGGGCAGTGGGTGTAGCCTAGTTCCTAGGCTAGGAACCATTGGTTAGGCCAGGGGCCTCAAACTCAAATCATCACAAGGGCCGCAAGAGGACTAGTACAGGGCCACATGAGGACTAGTACATTAGCCTGAGGGCCACACCACTGAGACCTTTTCATACAACAATATTGCAAATATTAGTAATGATATTGTCATTGTGGGCTGCAAAAAATAGCTTTAAGGGCCATATGCGGCCCATGAGCCACTTGTTTGAGGTCCCTGGGTTAGGCTGTACAATTACTGTTTGCCTGTGTAAGTGCAGCACATTTCTCAGAAGGAATAACACCTCAGGGAAACATAGCCAATCCCAAGCACATTGCTCCAAAGACATAGTAATCCATATTGACTATTAGATCTCCTGGAGTTGTCCTGGCCAACAGCAGATTCCCACCTCCACCCTCTATAGTGGCTCAGCTACCCAATTCCACTAGAGTTTAGTTGAGGGCAGGCAAAAACCACACACACACACACACACACACACACACACACACACACACAAATATTTCAACTAGCCGAAAAAAAGACATACGGAAAGTCTCAATACAGGCAATAAGTAACCTTTGTGGCTTGAAAGTTACAGGAAAAAACACAGCAAACCACCAAGGAGTCATGTGGCACCTAAAGACTAACAGATTTATTTTTTGCATGAGTTTTCATGGAAGAAAATCCCACTTCGTCAGATGCTTTGAAGATGGGGGAACTTACAGAATGGAATGAAAATCCATTCTGTAAGTTCACCCATCTTCGAAGCATCTGATGAAATGGGATTTTCTTCCATGAAAGCTCATGCAAAAAATAAATCTGTTAGTCTTTAGGTGCCACATGACTCCTTGTTTTTTCTGCTGGACTAGACTAACATGGCTATCCCTGTGGAAATTGAAAGTTACAAACAAAGCTCAGAGTCAAAGTTCACTCCAAGACTATGAGGCAAGTGAGCTGACATTGAATAAGAACATGAGAGGGTATAATGAACACAGGGAAAAGAGCCAGCATCAGCAAGTGCAAACTCCAGACTAACTGTATTATTGCATAACACAGAGAGATGGGCATTATTTTTTACTTCTTGGCAGCACTGAGACAGTTACATAGACAGAATGAAAATAACTTCAGAGATTAAAACTCAGAAAGAAAACTTTGGAGAAACCAAAAAGCCTTCCAAGATACAATCCCCAAAAATCTACTTTCCCTTCTATTGCTAGCTATGAGAACTCAAGTCATTTAAAGGTTTGTAAGGCGGATGTCACAACTGGGGCTTGAGGTATTTCCATGCAGTAAGACTAAAGAATAATGTCAAGATGCAGCAGGGAGCCAAAACCCTGTGTGACTTAATGAAGGCCATTTCGGATGCTGGAAGCACATGTCCAGAGATGCTGCCTTGGCTGCATGCTGTAACTATGACATTAATTTATGTGTTCATGGAAGCTGTCACTTCTGGGACCAACACCAAGCTGCTGGCAACTGCCATACCAGTGAGCTAGCAGCAGCTATTTTATTCCAAGTCCACAGGGTCTGTTCTACAGACACAGCATCCTTTCAGGCTGATGGTAAACAGCAATTGTCTGTGTCCTTCCGGTAGAGGGGCTCTCTATGGCAGAGCAGTCTACCAAGCATTTTTCAAAAGCAAAACCATTGAAAGCTTTCTTGTTTGAGGGGATGTAACAATTTGTGAATCATAAAAACAATAGACTCCATAGACAGTACAGACAGATTCTGTACAAGTTTATGAACTCTTTCTTTACTAGGCTACATACTCCATTTTGAATGTGGAGACTTGCTTTCTCTGTTGCTCATTTGCCTTCATGTTGGGCTGAAATTCCAAAGGCTGAGGGCAATAGAACAATAGAGAGTCATTAAACTTTGAAAATAGGCTACCTGAATGGGAAGGAGAAAGCTGCCACCCGGGAGGACTGGGTTTTCACAGAAGTGGTCCATTCAGCAATGAACTCACCTGGCCAAAACTGCTGGTCATGTGGGGAAGGACATTATCTGACAGAGGCAGCTTAAAACTGTCTTACAGGAATGTTTGGCCATTTTGACTCCCATTCAGGAGAGAAGGCAGTGGCCTCTGAAGTGGGGAAAGAAATCTCCATGAGAGAAGCAACCCAGAAGGTGCCCAGCCCTCCTATATTGCTTGCTTTCCTGAGCCCACGTGGTCTCCCAAGGACTCTCCCCAGAAGGGTGAGCTAGTGAGAAGCATGTTGGTTTGGAGGTTTGTTGTTATCTGAATGATCTGTTCTCTCTTATGCCTTATACAAATAAGGCAAAGAGCAATTGTGTGATGCTTCTGTGCAAGATGTGTGTGGGTTTATGTGCAATAAACATCACAAGTGCCATAAGCCTCCAGAGAATGAGAACAGTAACCTAAAGGACACAACTACTGCACTGGACTCTGGGAGAAGGTGCCTTTAAGTGGGAAGAAGTCCAACAGGTCACCACGGCACCTAGACAGAGGGTTGCTATAACAAGCATCTGAACCCTGAGCGTATGCTGAGGAACCCCAAGATTGGAGCAGTGACTGGACTCCAGGATACTTAACACATTAAGCAATCTGGGGACCCAGCTGCCTGGATCCCTCTAACAGCAATCTGGTGGGTGGCTGGATAGAAGTACCTGGTTCAGTCTGTGACTATAGTGTTTCTGCGTGGAAAGAAGCCTGTGGCTGACTTCTAACTTAGGGTAGGGGACTTTTGAGATCCAGTAGAAAAGTTGGGAAGCCAGGGATGGACTGAAGATCCACGAGTGGGCTCAGTTTGGGTTTCCCCTAAACCAGTTCACTCAGCTCCCATGAGCAGGTGAGGGTGGTGGACACTCCTTATCTACTTGCAGACATTAAGAAAATGGTAAATACCTGATGCTCGATATACATCTCCAAACAAATATTTTCCATCACTAGAGTGCCAGTTTCCATTAGGGAGGTCTTGCAGATATCACTCCTCATCCTCAGCCCAGTTTCTCACAGCCAGCATTTTCAGCTGACTTGGCACACAAAGGTTTTACATGTTACATGGGATTAGCACTTGCAAATAGCTTATGTGCTTCTTTTCTTTAAAGTGTGCTCAGATACCGTATATTAGCCAAGACGGATGGAAGACAATTCCCAGGCCTGTGTGTGCTGATGGCCCAATATGTCACGCTAGTTCCTTTTTCCCAGGCAGGTTAGCTGACATTTCCTCATCAAGCTGACACTTACATAACGACATCATTTTGCTGGGAAAGTCATCAGGAGGAGACTTAAGGTCAGGGGTATTTGTACAGGCATTAAAAATCAGAGCAAGCAGAACAACTCCTCCCACAGTTTACTGGAGAGTGTGTGTGTGTGTACGCGCATGCACAAGGAAATGGCAAAATATTTGTAGGGAAATCCATATTTAGGGAGATTTGTGGCTTTACCCCTGTTCCATAGAAATGTTATGCCAGTATTTTAAAATGGTAAATTGGATGCCCCAGCTAATTATCAGGCCTGTCAATCTATCATTGATCCCAAGCAAGAAAATGGAACAAGCAATACTGAACTTGATTAATAAAGAATTAAAGAAGGGTAATATAATAACTGCCAATCCACATGGATTTTTGGAAAATAGATCCTGTCAAATTAATAATTTTTTAATGAGATTATAAATTTGGTTAGTAGAAGTCATAGTGTTAAAGTAATATATTTAAAATTCTGTAAGGCATGGGACTTGGTAGTGTATATTCTAATTAAAAAGCTAGAAAGATATGAAATTAACATTGTCAGCAATGCCTCAGAATTCCTGGATTATTGTCTTCCATTAAATGATAGCCAGTTATCACTGGCTGAGCTGCAGGTGGATAATCAGGCTTATGTGGGATCCACAGATCGTATCAGAGTAGAGATAAATGGGTTTCCAGTGAACAGGCTGGATCTGGATTGTTGAATCAGGCTCCAGCACATTGTCTCCTCCTTTCCCATTTCTCCATTTTTTTATTGTCTTCAGTGGGCCTCAAAATAAAGGGATCATTGCCACAGTTAACACTGAACATACGAAATGATCTAAAAGCTGGCTACCTGAAAGATCTCCAAATATAATTAGAACAGGGAGTCAGCATCAAATGGAAACAAGGAGTCTGATGGCACTTTTAAAGACTAGCAAATTAATTTATCACGAGTTTTTGTGGGAGAGAATCCCACTTCGTCAGATGGGGAACTGTTCAAGTGTTTTACAAAGTGGGATTTTTTTCTCTCACAGAAGCTCATGGGGAAAAAAAATTGTTAGTCTTTAAAAGTTCCCCAGGACTCCTTGTTTGTTTTGCTGAACTAGACTGACACGCCTGCCCCTTTGGAACTTGTCATCGAATGGGTGTTTCTAATGGTGTCCTACAGAGATCACTTCTTGACCCTACACCATTTAACATCTTTATCAATGATCTAGAAGAAAATTAAGTCATCACTGATAAAGTTTGGAAATGACACAAAAGAAGAAAAATCAGTAAGTACTAAATACATAGATTAGTGATTCAGAGCAATCTGGTCCACTTGATAAGCTGGGCGCAAACAAACTATATGCATTTTAACATGGCGAGGTGTAGAGGTATACATCTAGGAACAGAGAATGTCAGCCATCCTTATAGGATGAGGGACTCTATTGTGGGAAGCAGAGACTCTGAAAAAAAAGACAAGATGGGGTTCATGGTGGGTAACCAGCTGAACATGAGCTCCCAATTCAATGCTGTGGCCAAAAAGATGAATGCAGCACCTGGGATTCATAAACAGAGCAATCTGGGGTAGGAACAGAGAGGGTATTTTATCTCTATTTCACACTGGAGTAATTGCTGCTGGAATAATGAGTCCACTTTTGGTGTCCGCAATTCAAGAAGGATGGTGATAAGTTAGAGAGTGTTCAGAGAAGAGTCACAAGAATGATTAAAGGATTAGAAAACATTGTAGAGCTCAAGCTATTTACTTTACAAGAGGGGAGGTAAAGGTACTTATAGACTTGATTATACTCTATAAGCTATGTTCCCTCTAAGTTGTGCACGTGTGCACACGCACACTGGTTGTGAAACTTGTGCACACAACAAAATAACGCGTGCACAAAAAAAATTCAACAGTACAAACATTTTTATGCTACTTTAAGAAAGGAGTTTCAAGTAGCATATTTCAAATAAGGTTTTGTAATTTATATCATTTCCATCACCATGCCAAAATAAATACATTAGTTGCATCCTACACACTTGCTTCATTGCACTCACAAGTTGGACCACACTCACTGAAGTGTGCACAAATTTGCACACCAGTTCTGAAAATTTGCACAAAAGAAATTTTTTGTGCACACAGCCTACAAAAAATTAGAGGGAACATTGTCTGTAAGTACCAACATAGGCAATGAACATTTAATAATGGGCTCTTCAGTCTATGAGAGAAAGGTACAACATGATACAATGGCTGGAAGTGAAGATAAATAAGAGAGTCAGACTGGATACAAGGTGTACTTTTTTAACAGTGAGAGGAATTAGCCATTGGCCTAACATACCAAGAATCACCCTGGAGTCTCCATCAGTAAAAAGTTTTTAAATCAGGATTGATGTTTTTCTGAAACACACGCTCTAGAAGTTATTTTGAGGACATTCTATGACCTATGTCGTCCAGGAAGTGAGATGAGATGATCACAATGGTTGCTTGTTGCCTTGGAATCTAGGATTACTGTAGTAAACAACTGCCTAGCTAGGTTTCCCCATTATTGCCTGCATGTTCTTGGAAGAAAGTGTTTCTATTTCATGCATATGACCCACTGTAGTCATGACAGGATTTACAATTGCCTACTAGTTACCACAGCTCGATGGTCCTCAAACTTGTGACACCCACAATCCTCCTTATGCCTGTCTATGCCATCTCATCCCATCTCAGCTGGGTTTGAAGCTGGGCCACAATCAAGCCATGGTGGTGGCTGGGCGCAGGGCCATGGTTGGGCTGAAGCTATCCCTGAGGACTTCAGACCAAGTGCTGAGGCAGAGGCTGGGCGTTGACTACGGGCAGGCACTGAGGCTGGACTCCATGGCGTAGGGGATGGTGGGCTGGGCTCTGTGGCTGATGGGAGGGGGTCCCAGGACGGGCGACAAGAGGCTGGGTGGCACGTCCAGGTTGTGGCCCAAGGCCTTTGCTGGGCACTTGAGGCAGAGCAGGTTGATGGTACTCCCTAGGCCCAGCTCTGCCCCCCCACCCCAGAATGTACCTCCGTGCCCCCCACAGGGCCCATCTCATCAATTGAAAACTTCTGCTATACCTCTACCAGAACAGCACAGATCGTTTGTGTCCCCATCATCTAGTGGCTGGTCCGCTATAAGACAACAGCTGATTATTGCTAACAACGAATGAACTTACTCTTTTAGTTCAAACAGTAGAGACCTGGGAGGCTAAAGTACCAGGCTTGCTGACAAACACAAATCTGACATCAGAAATGGCAACTTTCAAAAACCACTCTTGGAGTACTTCGATCTTTCTGATCCCTCCACTGATGTTTGCTGATTACTGTACTCAGACAGACCAATAATGGCTCCAGGCTTCAAAAAGAAACCACAGAACTGGAATTTATTTGCAAATTTGACTCTCTCTCTTCAGGGCTAAATAAGGACTTTGGATTTTTTTCTCATTTCAATTGGTGATTTGACCTCATCTTCCTCTGTATGCTGTTCCCCAGTGTTTGAATCTTAACTGCTTTGATTTGCTGTTACAGTGTGACCTGATCCCATGACTTATGCTTCCCTGCATTTATTTCCCCCCATTCTGTAAGTTCCCCCATTTTCAAAGTATCTGACCAAGTAGCATTTTCTCCCATGAAAGCTCATGGGATAAATAAATGTGCTAGTCTTTAAGTACCACAGGACTCCTTGATTGTTTTGCTGAACTCAACTAACACAGCTACCCCTTTGGAACTATGGAGGGAGTTATTGTTTAGACACATTTGACAGCTTTCATTACACTTCTATTTTGCAAGCTACATTTTAAAAACAAGAAATCAAACATACCAAACACAGGCACCACATAAAGAATTTTATAATATAATAAATAATTGAGTGTTTAGCCTCAGAAATAATGGGGAATTATAGAAAAATCTTAGTAAATACAAAGCATCTGTATCACACAATTTTCCTGCAAAAATATTTTCTATGCGAGTCTTAGAACTTTGTGCAAACCTGTTGCTAATGAATGTAATTGTAGATAGGAAGCTCTTTGTTGCAGGCACTGTTATTTGCAACATGTTTGTACAGCACCTAGCTCAATAGGGCTCAGATATAATTTAAGCCTCCAGGCACTATCGTGCTAATTAATTATTATTAGTTATCATTGTAACAATGGAGTAGGTTCACAAGTTGTCTTCTGATTTGTTGCCTAGCAAATGAAGTCAAACAAAAGCTTAAGAGAGAAATTAGCATATTGGTTGCTTACTCCTAAGCACAAAGCTAGTAGATCTGCAACCAGCTCTGAATTTGGTCTGTGTTTCCTTGTTTGCAAAAGAATGGGGGAAAGAGAAAGTGGATGATTGCTTTTAACCAATCACTTTTAAGAATGAGGTTGACAGAAAATAAGCTAGGTGCAGAATTACAGAACGTAAAGGAATGCGGCAGGGCCACTTCTGAAAAGAGATTATTCCTATATGTTTGACCAGCAAGCAGTCCCAAAGGCCTGGTCTACACTGGGAGCTCAGGTGGACATAACACCACTTAGGTCAACCTTCTAAAGCATGGTCTATATCAGGTGTCAGCAACCCCCAGCTCCTGTGATAAAGCTGGCATGTGGGCCTCTGCACAGCGGCAGCACAACTGCTCCCCTTCTGGCTCTGCCCCCAGTGGACCTGGGGCTAAAAGAGATGCACATGCACGAGGCTCCTGTTCCCTTCTCGCCCTGCGTCACAGATAGAGCAGCAAGGTAAGCAGGGAGAAGGCGCACACAGCTCCTGTCCCCACTGGTGCAGCAGGGTAGGAAAAAAGATTGTGCAGGTCCTCTCCCTTGCTGGCATCCCCCCGCATCTTTCTGGTTCCACTTCCAGCACTTGCTGAAGGTTCAGGGAGCAGGAATGGCACAGGGGCCAGCAAACGTCGTTGACCCCTGCTCTACGCTGACATAGTTGTAAAGTCGAACTAATTGCTACTGTGAGTCAGCATGATAACACCACCCCTGCAGGATGCATAGCATTTTTTTTTATTATGTTAATAATGCAATTTAACGTGTGTAGACAGAGAGAAGTTTAATGCAATATTACTGGCCCCCAGGATCTATCCCAGAATTCCCTGTTTTGTACTTCTCTCTTTCCTCGTATACTGCACCTTGGCCACATCAGCAACAAATAGCTCCTCCCCTTCCTGCAGCCCCAAGAAGGGTTGAATTCCAGTTCCTGTCTGGGCAGCTTGGAGAGCTTTCTGGCATTACAGCCTGCACAAAGCAGGAATTATTTAGCTCGATGGGGTCTAGCAGGGCATCCTCAGTAACATGGCAGGTTTCTGCACTGCAGAACCATCTATCTGCGTTGCTAGAAATACTGTAAGCACATCAAGCTGAGGTGTGTTTGAAATGCTGTCAGTAACATTGCGGAGATGAGCAGGCTCCATGCCTGCAGCAGAGAAAAATGATGCAAAAAGTGTTTCCTGTTTGTTTCTGTGAGAGAAAGAGGGAGGGGCCACATTGCATCACAGGAGGATAGCTGACTTCCCACAAGCCATAGCGCTTCATTGCGCTACCCACAGTGCAACACTCCTACATGCGACCGAACAGTGAGTGATGGGGATGCAAGAACCTGGAGCAAGGTATGAGCGTGCTCCTCTGCTTTTATCAGTTTGGCATCTCAGCATCGACTTTAAATCTTACCCTAATATAGACGGCTGTGTTCTCACACAGTGGGTTATTTCGATACGGTTGTTTCGAAACAACCCTATATCGAAATAACGCTTATTTCAAAACAACTTATTTCGAATTAACAAAATGTTAATTCAAAATAAGGAAAAAGACGGGAAACAAAATAGCAAGTTCACACTGTGAACTTGCTATTTCGCTTCCACAGGGGGGCTGCAGGCACTGGCGGCATTCAGCACTGGGCAGCGCTGCTCCCTGCTGGTGTCTGCAGCCCGGCTCTGCAGCACTGGCCAGGGGACACCCCTCAGCACCCTGGCAAGGGTGCTGAGGGGGCACCCCTTGAACTGTTGTTTCGGAACATCTTGTTCCAAAACAACACGTTCACACGGCGTTGTTTCGAAACAACCGTTGCGAAACAACGTTGTTTCACCCACGGACTAGGTTTTACTTGTTTCAAAACAATGCAGTTGTTTCGGAACAATGGCTTCCCTTGTTCCGAAACAACCGTGCGTCGTGTGAACAGCTGAAACCTTATTTCAAAACAACCTCTGTTGTTTCAAAACAGTTCAAAAGAGTTTCTGAGCATGCTCAGTCAGAACAGACTCAGGGCCAGAGTCTCAGCTTGTGCTGGGGTCACTCCACATGGCAGCCAGGTAGGGTAGGTTCGGGGACAGGCAAGCCAACCTGAAGGGGAAAGGGACTGGGGAGGGGGTATCTGGTGGCGGGGGGGGGGTTAGAGAAGGGCTTGGGGAACCACGGGGGCCAGCAGTGGGACTGAAGGGTTAGGGAGGGTCTTTGGGTGTCTTGGGGGAGCAGAAAAAGCTGTCAGGGGCTTGGGGTTTCTTGGTGGGCAGGAGAAGCCAGCAGGGAGCTTCTGGTGTCTTGGGGAGCAGGAGAAACCAGCAGGGTGTTGAGGTGTCTCAGAGGGGCAGCAGAATCTGGCTAGGAGCTTGAGGTGTTTGCGGGGGGCAGAAGAAGCCAGCAGCAGGGTGGGGGGATTAGGGAAGGGGTTGGGAGGGACTTGAAGGAGGTGGGCTGGGGGGATGTGGAGGGGTTTGGGGGGCTAGGAGGGCTGGAGTGGGGACACAGGACTGAGGAAGACATGGGGAAAGTGGTCTGATGGGGGTAGGTGTTTTGGTGGCAGTAGCTGGGGTGAATGAAGGGGGCCTGGATGTGTGTGGAGGAGGCCTGGCAATTCAGGAGGGTTCCAGGGCCTGCCTCGTTATACTTTAACCCCTGCAACCAAATGATAACATTTCCTAGAAAGAGTGTATTTCATACTAATTAACAGAACCAGTGAGTCACAAGCTAGAGCAGGGGTCTCAAACAAGGGGCCTGTGGGCCACATCTAGCCTCTAAAGCTATTTCATGTGGCTGGCAACGACACTATTGTTACCAATATTTGCGATATCATTGCATGCAAAGGTTTCAGTGGTGTGGCCCTCGGGCTAATGCACTAGTCCTCTTGCGGCTCTCGTGGTGATTTGAGTTTGAGACCCCTGAATTCTAAATAGAAGAGAGGGAAGTCTGGACTGCAGGTAAGGTGTCACTGAACATTGGCTCCTGTAACTTACCTGAGTCATAAGAAAGAGTAAATTCTTAGCTCTCTGACTAGCCTCTCCCTCCTTCTACCTTGCATTGAGCAGTTCTGGAAGAATCCGAGTACAAGAGTAGAATAACACTCCAGAATAATTCAATTATTATTAGTGTTACAAAGTAAAACTGGGCCACATAAAACCATAGTGGATCAGATTAACAGTCCATCTAGCACAGCTGCTGTCTTCTGACTGTGGGCAGTGCCAGATGCTTTGAGACAGTGCAGAGAACAGGACAATTTGAGTAGTCCATCCCCTGTCACTCAGTTCCAGGTCCCAGCAGAGGTTTAGGGAAACACAGTATGGAGTAGTTCCACAGCTAAACCCAGAGCAAGGGGTAGCACGTTGGCTAATAGTCATTGATGGACCTAACCACCACGAAGCTGGCTTTGTGTTGTGTGAAGAAGTATTTCTTACGTTTGTTTTACACATGCTTCTTATTAACTTCATTGGGTCACCCCTCATTCTTCTGTTATACAAAGGTGTAAATAACACTTACTTATTTCATTGCTCATAATTTTATAGATCTCTATCATATCTCCCCTCAGTCCTTTTTTCCAAACTGAGCAATTCATCTTTTTAATCTCTCCTCAAATGAAAGCTGAGCCACACTCTTAATTATCTTTGTTGCCCTTCTCTGAACCTTGTCCAATTCAAATATATCTTTTGTGGGATAGGCAACCAGAACTGCATACATAATTCAAAGTGTCGGCGTACAAAGGATTTATTTAGTGGCACTATGATATATTCCGTCTTATCATCTACCAATTTCCTAATGGCTCCTCCTGTTCTGTTAGCTTTCTCAACTGTTGCTGCACATTGAGCAAATGTTTTCAGAAAACTATCCAGAAAGACACCAAGATCTTTCTTGAGTGGTACCAGCTAATTTAGGCCCCATTTTTTGTGTGTAGTTTGGATCATGTCTTCCAACATGCCTTACTTTGCATTTATCAACATTAAATTTCATCTGCTATTTTTTTGACCAGTCACCCAGATTTCAGAGACCCCTTTGTGACTCTCCATAGTCAGTTTTGTAATTAACTACAATATCTAATTTTGTATCATCTGCAGACTTTGACACTATTTTTTTACCCCTTTTTCCAGATTATTAATGAACATGTTGGAACAGTTCCGGTCCCAGTACAGCCCCCCAGGGACCCTGTTAATTAACGCTCTCAAGTGTGAAAAATGACATCTTCTACCAGCTACTGAACTATAATAAGACTTTCCCTTTTATCCCATGGCAGTTTATTTTACTTAAGAGTCTTTGGTGAAGGACATTAACAAAGACTTTCTGAGGACCAATTCTTCTACTGCATCATCTTTTTCCATGGGTTGCCTGACCACCCCAAAAAATTCTAGTAGATTGATGAGGCATGACTTCCCTTTACAAAACAGTGTGTTGATTCTCCCCTAACATACTGTGTTTGCACATGTAAAGAACAGAATATTTGGACTATCGTTTCAATCAATCAAGTTGCCTGCTACTGAAATTAGGTTTAACAGTCAGTAATTCCCAGCATCATCTTTGTAGCCTTTTTTAAACAATGTTATCATGTTAGACATCTTCCGGTCATCTGCTACAGAGGCTGATGTAAGCAATATGTTACCTACTCTAGTTTGTAGCTCTGAAACTTCATATTTGAGTTCCTTCACAACTCTTGGATGAATACTATCTGGTCCTGATGAGTTATTGCTGTTTAATTTACCCATTTGTTCCAAAATCTCCTTTAACAAGACCTCAATCTGGGGCAGTTCCTCAGATTTGCCACCTAACAAAGATGGCTCAGATGTGAAAATCCTTCTCACATCCTCTGTTGTGATGATCAATGCAAAAAATTATTTGGATTCTCTGCAATGGCTTTGTTTTGCTTCAGTGCTCTTTTGTACCTCAACTGCCCAATGACCCCATTGATTGTTTAGCAGACTTCCTGCTTCTGATGTACTTAAAAAATAACTTCTGTTAGTTGTTGTCTCTGTTGCTTACTACTCTATAAAAACTCTTTTGGCCCATCTAATTTCTTACCTTTACACGTCACTTGCTCATTTATACTATTTTCCTGCATACAATTTGACTTCTAGGTTTTAAAAGATGACTATCTCTGACCTCTTCTTTTATTCTACCATATAGCCATGGTGACTTGAGGGGGAGGTCTTTATTTTTGTTTGTTTGGGGTTTTTTTTTTGGTCCTTATAATGGTGTTCATTTTTATTTGGAGTACGCATTTAATACAAGCGCCTGTTACAGTGGTTTTGATAGGTTTCAATGCAGCTGGCAGATATTTCACTCCTGTGACCCTTCCTTTTAATTTTCATTTGACTAGCTTCCCCTTATTGCAAGGTTCTCCTTTTTAAGTTAAAAGCTACAGCGGTGGATTTCTTTGGTATCTCCTGCCCCCTTCCTCCCCTCTACTCCCTGATTCTACCAAAGATTGTTAAATTAAATTAAATTGCAATAAAATGAATTACATTGTGATTACTATTACTGGCTATGTCTATACTCCAGGGCTTTATTAAGCTGGTTTATTAAGGTCTACTTTAAGCCAGCTTAAAGTAGATCTTACTAATTTGGTTTAGACCATCCACAGTCAAAATCCCAGGAGACTGCCCACGTCCACACTGGCAGCTGCTAAGTCTCCGTAAGAGTGATGCATTGCGGGTAGCCGGCCCACAGTGCACCACAGCAGAAGTGCCCCTCTCTCACAGCCACTCCTTTGCTATAGGAAGGGAGTGACCACCCCACCCTCCATACTGTGCGTGGCAACATGGAGCCCGAGGAGGTCGAGGAACCTGGCATGGCCCAGCAATGTGCCAGCGCAGCACTCCACAGCCTCTCTGCATTGCCCAGACTCCTCCGGCTCTGGACCTGGTGCCGCAGGGCAATCGCCAGGCAGGGGCGTTACTGGAGGGGGATCGGGACCCAGGACCCTTCCCCCCACCCTACCCACAGCCCCGATCCTGCTCCAATCCAGCTGTTGCTGCTGCCACTTGCCGGCAGCAGCGGGGGCCCAATCCAGCTTTGAGCCTCTTGCAAGAGGCTCGGAGCCGGAGATGGTACATGCCACTTTTTACAAGCAGAGCTGGAGACAGCTTTTACCATTTGTGAAAAGTGGCAGGGACTGCCTCCGACTCCAAGCCTCTTACAGGAGGGTTGAAGCCGGATCAGGCCCCTGCTGTAGCTGGCAAGTGGCAGGAGCCATCCCTGAGCCTCCACCACTTAGCAGAACTGGCCCAGAGCCACTTCGAGCCCCTTCCAGCTGTGCTGAAGGCCAGAGATCCAAAGCTGTGCCCGGCTGACCCCAGCACAATGACACCCCTGCTGCTCGTGTAGGGGCAGGGCGCAGCTGTTCTTAAGATTCAAACACTGGGAAACAGCACATAGAGGAAGGCGAAGTCAAATCAGCTGTTATAATGGGGAAAAAAATCCATAGTCAGGAGTTTATCCTGATTTCACACAATCTAATCTTTCTGGAGAGACTCCTTTTTTCCCCAAAAGGTTCCCCAGGTCCTAATAAACCTAACCCTCTCCTTCGTACACCATTATCTCACCCTTACATCGAGACCCCCCGGTTATACTTAGCTAACTGGCCTTGAGCACAGAGCTGGAAGCATTTCAGAGAATACTAGCATGGAGAGCCTACACTTTAATCTTTCTTAGCAGCCTAAATCTGGCTCCCAGGACCTCTCTTCTATCTTTCCCTGTGTCATTGGTACTTGCATGTAACAAAACCACTAACTTTTCCCCAGAGCTGCACATAATCCTGTCTAGAGCTCCCCAATCTTGGCACCCAGCAATTCTCTCCATCATCACAAACCCATTATATTTCTAAAAATCAAATCAGCCATTACTATCACCTGTCTTTTACTAATAACTGGGGTCCATTGCCTAGTGAGGTATTCTCAGTGTGAGATGATACCATAAGATCATCTGGAAGGAGGACCGCAACTTTGGAATAGTTTCCTTCTTCTCCAGTTTCATGTTCTCCATTTCCAAGACTTTCATCCTCCTCATCTGCACATTATCCTAGAGTGCAGATGCCTAGTAAAAGGCAGTCCCTGTCTGAAGAGTTTTCAGGCTAGAAATGGCAGACAGAGGAGAAAAGAACAGTGCCATAAACACAGGAAGCACCTTGCCCAGGGTCATACAATGAAGTATTTTGACAAAACCAGTATCATTAAATCCATGAATCATTTTTGTTTAAATTCCTTTGAAATCCAAGTTGCAAGGGCAAGAATAAGATTCTTGTGAAAACACAGAACTACCTTTTTACAAAGAACAAACTGAAGGACTGGCCAGCAGCAAAGAGAAAAGTCTCATCTGTCATTTCTCATCTTTAGTGGCAAAGTGACAGTTGTTGGTGAAATGACCCTTAAAGGAGAAAATAAAAACTGATACCATGCAATGAAAGGGAAGAAATCACATCACATTCCCATGCTATTATGCAAAAGCAGAGCCATGAAAATCACTTCCTGGCCTAGAGCGAAAACCCAGATTGCTGATATGGTTTTGAAACAGTGTTTCAAATGCATTGATCACAGTCACCTTATGAACCAGCAGCCACCACAATGCCATCTGCAAAATGCATTGGACTTCTTTGCATCTGAAGGCAACAACTGTTTAGTGGTGACCAACTCATTGGCGCAGCTGAGTTAAACACAAACTGGGAATAGTCAGGTGACCTCGCTTTGCAAGGCACAGTGTCCAATCTAGTTCTCACAATTCACATTGGTTTGAGGTCGAGTCATGAGTGCACAAAGAATGTACGTCAGGCCCTGATGAGACACTTTCATTTTAAAAGCTGAAAAAATCAGGATTTTTCACATTTGTTAAAAAAAAAACACCCTACTGCAACTATTGGGTTAAATGGTGACTACAGAGCTAGACTTCAGCAAGGGGAGTAGCCATGAGAGAGATGCTAGCCCAGAGACAGCCCTGAGTCATGATCCCTCTCTGCTCCTGGAAGCTGGGGAGGTGGGAGTGTGGCTAATTCAGTAAATTGCTCCTGGACTGTACAAGCAGGAAATGATGATACCCCAAACACTGGGACAGATGTGCCGTCCTGTGCATTGGCAGGGAGGGGGCACTCAGAACCTGCATATGTGCTGCACAGGAGTGGTGAGCCACACAGAAAGACACTTATGCAGGCACACCTGGACCCCCAGTCCAGATAGTCCACACAGATGTGTAAGTGAGACTTCGACTTCTTGGTGTGGTGCAGAAGCCAAGTTCCAGTGCAGGCCGTTGTAATTACACACCAGCCTAGGATACAGTGATGCAGCTGGCAAGCAACCCCTGAGATGATGGATGTGTTACAGGGTCCAAAGAGAAAGACATTGTTCCAGCCCGTGTCACACAAACTATCTATCATAAAAGCACCTGGAAGGTATCCAGATGTCAAAAACCCTGTGCAAATCAGCCATGCTGTTGACCGACATTAGCTCTCCGGCAACACTAGCTCTCCTTCCTCCACTGAAGGTTACAACAGTAACAAACCATTGGAAAAAAAAACAACACGTATCGTTGCAGCAGGTGTTCCACATGGAAGCACTAGGCATGTTGTTACCAGCTGCCCATTTAATCCCAGCCAAAAGAAATCTCCCCTGCTCACCCTGCCCCCCCCCCCCCATTCACTTATGAAAAAGTAGCACAGGCATCATCCAACCAAGGAGGTTAGTTCGAAGCAGATGGTGACTGATACACAACTGTTTATTGCAAAGCAGCCATGATAGACCCTCTGCTGAACACTATACATTGACCCCCCAATTTACTTTTCAGTGCATCTCAGTCTCATAAATGGCAACATGTCTATAGAGAATGCCTGTAACCAATGATTCAAGACTCCCATTGATTTCAACAGCGATCTTTCCATCAATTTTGGAAAAATGTCATCTTTGCATATTAGTGCTATCTTTTATTAAGTTACTATCATTCAGTATAGTAGTCTCTCAGTGGTTAAGGGACATGTTTAGGCCATTACTAGTCTACTCCAAGGTTGCCAAGATAACTTCATTCTTTGTTAACATACATGTCCTGGAACAAGGTGAATTATGTTGTGCTTGCTTTTCCTAATTCTAATGAATTAGGGTTCAATTTTCAAAATTCAAATTTTCAAAAAGTGCTGACCGCTCACAATGCCAATTGATGTCAATTACAGCAGTGGATGTTCTTTGCCCCTGGGGAAAAAGAAAGGTGGCTTTATATTTCACTATATCCCAGTTTTCCCAAAGAAGAGAAGAGTTCACTGATATAGAGCAATATGCATCACTTGGTAAGATGGCAACAAGCAAATAATATATGTCTTAACATAGCCATACATCTAGGAACAAAGAAGATCTGCCACACTTACAGGACTCACACACTTACTCTCCTGGGAAGCAAAGGCATGGGAATGATTGCGGAAATCGACCAAACATGGATTCACCGTAGCCAAAAGGCCAGATTCAATCCTTGGATGTATAAATAGAAATACTAAGTGTAAGTAAGTATGTTACACAACCTCTATTTGGCAGCTGGTACTGGAATGCTGTCCCCAAGCTGGGGCCCACAACTGAAGAAGGATGTTGATAAATGGTAGAAGGTTGAGAGAATCACTACCAGAATGACAGAAAAAATGTACTTTTATACTGGTAAGCTCTAGGAGCTCAATCTATTTAGTTTATCAATGAGAAAAAGACAGGAGGTGACTTGAGTACATTTTATAAATACCATATCTGGGGGAAAAAAATAGATCTGCCACAGGGCTTTTCAGACCTGGGCACAAAGGTATGACACAATCCAGCAGCCATAACTTGAAGCTAAACACATCCAGATGGGAACTAAGGCATCCATTTTTTAACAGTAAGAATAATTAACCACTGAATAATTAACCAATTTTCCAATGGTTGTGGTAGATTATCATTGGTGATTTTCTTTTTCTAAAAGATCTGCACTAGTTCAATCAGGAATAAATTCAGGAAAGTTCAGGAGCCTCAGTTATGCATGAGGTCAGACTAGATAACATTCTGGCTTTCAAAAATCAAAGGAACATTACAAAAGAGACTAGAGAAACTATAGTGATTTAAGTCCTAAGTCCCATGCCCTAGAAAAGTTCCTTGACAGTGTCCACGATGAGACCTGCAAGGAGGAGGTCCCTATCCCAGTACCAAGGGCTACTGCCACAGCTCTGGAAATGGATGGGATGCCTATGGCAGAGGAAGGACACTGGCAGCTGGTCACCTCTGGCAGTAGACAGTGCTCCACGCCTGCTCACATCCCACCATCCCTTGTGGTGAGGAACCGTTATGCGGTGCTGGACACAATGCAGGAGGTAGAGGAGATGCCATCCACCCCAAAGGCTGGTCAGATCACAGCCACCTCACCTAAGAGGAAGCGTAGGGTTATGGTGATTGGGGACTCCCTCCTGAGAGGAACAGAGGCACCCATCTGTTGCCCTGACAAGGCCTCTAGAGAGGTATGCTGCCTGCCAGGTGCCTGTATCCATGATGTAACGGAGGGATTGACAAAAATCATCCGCCCCTCAGACTACTACCCCATGCTACTTATCCATGTAGGTACCAATGATACTGCGAGAGGTGATCCTCAGCAGATCAAAGGTGACTTCAGGGCTCTGGGAGCGAGGGTGAAGGAGTTTGGAGCACAGGTGGTGTTCTCCTCAATCCTTCCAGTCAAGGCTAGAGGCCTGAGGAGAGAGAGATGTATCCTGGAGGTGAATGCCTGGTTGTGAAGATGGTGTGGTCAGGAGGGATTTGGCTTCGTTGACCATGGAGTCCTGTTTCAGGACAGAGGATTGATAGGCAGAGATGGCCTTCACCTGTCCAAAGAGGGGAAGAGCATATTTGGGCACCGACTGGCTGACCTAGTGAGGAGGGCTTTAAACTAGGTTCACTGGGGGAAGGAGACCAAAGCCCACAGGTAAGTGAGAATGTGGGTGATCTGGGGGGAGGGATGGAACTTGGGGGGTGCTGGGACTGTAGCACCAGGAGTAAAAGAGAAGGTAGTTGGAACATGGGGGGGGGGGGGAAATCAAACAAACGTCTTAAGGGCTCTACTGAAGCCCCAGTACGCGAGGAGAGTGGGGGAGGAGAACTCCTAGAAAAAATGCAAGGAGGTTTATGTAACAGAATTGGAAATCAACATGACAAAATAGGGCAATCGACCGGGTATCTTAGGTGTCTGTACACTAATGCGAGGAGCCTGGGAAATAAGCAAGAAGAATTGGTAATACTAGCACAGACAGGGAACTATGATATCATAGGAATAACAGAGACGTGGTGGGATAGTCTGCACGACTGGAGCTCTGCCATGGATGGGTATAAACTGTTCAGGAAGGACAGGCAGGGAAGAAGAGGGGGAGGAGTAGCACTATATATAAAAGAGCTCTATGACTGCTCAGAGCTCCACTATGGAAGTGGAAGCGTGCCAATAGAAAGTCTGTGGGTTACATTGAGAGGGGAAAGCAACAAGGGGGATGTTGTGGTGGGGGTCTGCTATAGACCACCAGACCAGAAGCAGGAGGTGGATGAGGTGTTCTATGGACAACTAGCGGAAGCTTCTAGATCACAGGCCCTGGTGCTGATGGGGGACTTCAGTTACCCTGACATCTGCTGGGAGGCCAATACAGCAGTGCATGGGCAATCCAGGAGATCCCTTGGGAAGCTAATCTGAAGGGGAAAGGAGTCCAAGAAAGCTGGTTATATTTTAAAGAAACCCTGCTAAGGGCACAGGAAGTTGCCATTCCAATCAGGAGAAAGAACAAACATGTGAGGCAGCCAGAATGGCTTAGCAGAGAACTCTGCTCTGAGCTTAAACATAAAAAGGAAGCTTACAGGAAGTGGAAGCTTGGTCAGATGA
>ML682083.1:7008377-7122215 GCA_007922195.1 Podocnemis expansa
GCCAAAAAGGCCAATGGCATACTGGGCTGCATCAAAAGAAGTATTACCAGCAGATCAAGGGATGTGATCATTCCCCTCTATTCTGCACTGGTGAGGCCACATCTAGAATACTGTGGTCAGTTTTGGGCTCCCCACTTCAAAAAGGACAGGGACATGCTAGAGAGAGTTCAGAGAACGGCAACCAAAATGATTAAAGGGCTGGAGCACAAGCCCTATGAGGAAAGACTGGAAGCATTAGGCTTATTTAGTCTGCAGAAGAGAAGATTGAGGGGGGATTTGATAGCAACCTTCAACTACTTGAAGGGATGCTCTAAGGAAGATGGAGCTCGACTGTTCTCGGTAATAACAGAGGACAGAACAAGGAGCAATGGTCTCAAGTTGCAGTTAGGGAGGTCTAGGCTGGATATTAGAAAAAACTTTTTTACCAGGAGAGTGGTGAAGCCTTGGAATGAGCTGCCGAGGGAGGTGGTGGAGTCTCCATCTTTGGAGGTGTTTAAGGCCCGGCTGGACAAAACCCTGACTGGGATGGTTTAAGTGGGAGTGGTCCTGCCTCTGGCAGGGGGTTGGACTAGAAGACCTATGAGGTCCCTTCCAACCGTATGATTCTATGATTCTAAGTCTAGGTGGTACCCAGATTAGTTGCTTAGTGTGGTGTAAAACTTTCCCTTGATCCCTCAAAAACATGGCAGAAATTAAATATAAAACCTGCATTTGCATGGTACTGAAAACCACACAGTGCCTCTGGGAGAGAACCTAAGTTTGAAACAAAAGAAGCAGACTTTCCAACTGATAGACACTTTGAAGAAGTGGGATTTTCTCCCATGAAAGCTCATGTGATAAATAAATGTGTTAGTCTTTAAAAGCGCTGCCAGACTCCATGTTTGTTTTGCTGAACAACACGGACACAGCTACCCCTTTGGAGTGTGTTCCAGTGCACACTTGCACTCACTCACTGGAGTTCTTTTCAACGCACAAACCACTAGTTTTAGCCATGTAACGAACTGGCAGATAAACATACTAATAAATAGTAGAAGAGCCTTATTGTTGTTGCAGCTTATTTTCGGACACCTTAAATACACCTCATTATAGTCTAGTGCGGAAAACACAGTTGAGTTAGAAATAGAACTCAAATGTTTTTTCTAAAACAGCTGTAAAGGCCAAGCATTAATTTCTCTGCAGCTAATGATTTCTCCGTTTGGCTCAAAGTTTGCCTGGTCATTTTCTCCATCTGTTCTGCCACCCTTCAAGTGACGACACAAATGGCATCTTCCTAGCGCTGCTGGAAAGTAGCGTGTATTAAACCACATCGGGGGTTGTGCTTTATTTTTGTGAATTACTCACTCTAAATACAGCTTTATAGGGCCTTTCATTCAAAAATAGCACCAACGTCACAAGCACTTACTACTTAGGTACCCAAAGAGTAGTGCTGAGAATTATGCCCATAGCTGAGGTCATATAAAACCAAATAAGGCACAAGAACTATAGGGAGAATAATAAAGGGTGGATAAAGGATCTAAGAGACTCAAGGGAGCAAGATTTGATTATTTTAGTGGAGGCTGGGAGTCACAGCACAGATAGGGGAGCCATCTGAGAATTAAATTCATTTACAGAAGGCATGTGACATACAAAGCTAGGACTAGGGCAGATGATGATGGCTGAAGCTGCCACTTGCCTTGGCAAAACTGGGAATGAGACTCTCCCCACATCTGCTTTCGCAGATAGCAAAGCTAGATGTGTCCTACCTACAGTTTCCTTCCATCTAGTTCTTCATATTTCCTGCTTTGATGCAGCCCCTGCTAGACTCCCTGTGGTTCCAGACACTTAAGCAATTTCACCCACGCCCCCCCCAACAGCAGAATAAATCAGACTTCAAACAAAAGGAAGAGAACAATGGACGTCTAGCACCTCCACCACTTGATATTCTGAACAAAGGTCCCTCTCCCACGAAGCATGAGGTCAACAGGGCTGCAAGAATCTAAATGGACTGGAAATCATTACCGGTGGTCAGAAGCACATTAGGAGATATAAGATGACAATGTTGCATGGATTCATATGTAGTGCAGTTTTAACTTCAGCTATTTCACTTTTGTTTAGAGATTTTGGATCTGATCAATGGACCACTCGAGTCAAAGGCAGGGCTCCATGAGAAATAAATATTAATGTGCAAGTTATTTAGCCATGGAAGCCCCAATACCAAGATAAAGTGCCAGAACAATTGAGTTTATGTCATACAATGACCCCATCATCTCCAGTAGAGAATGCTCTTTCCGTGACCACATGCTTACCAGGACTACTGAAGTTAAGTGTTTTAGCTGCATAGGCCATTTTCCTTCATCTGTTAGGAAGAAACTAAAAAGGAGTCGCTTGAGCAAATCTGCTAGTAATTATACCATTGCAGTGTACTGATTCTGTGTATCCATATGAGAAGCTTTAAAAAGCTACAGTAGCTCTGTGAATAAGACATTGCTCAGGCCTTAAGACAACAGCTGGGTAGTTTGTTTGTTTTTTTTCTTTTTCCTCCCACCCTCTCTCCTTGCCCCAAGGAAATTATGCAGAACTGAGTGAAACACTGTCATACGATAATAACAGCATCTTCAGCCACCCCGGCACAGCCATTCCATTCCACTCACTAAAAATAAAGGAATAGTGACAATACAGATAAAACAGCAGCTGTCAGATGTTCCCCGGCACACTAATTATGAAAATATTATTTCATGTTTTGCAATAGTATTTTTCATGGGAGGTTCACTTGCTTGGAGCCTGCAAATCTCATTATATTACAAGAACTCGTGACCATGATGCACTTCAGGAGGCAGACGAATAAATATGCCTCTCCATAACTATACATCTAAATATCTCTACCAGCTTCTCTTTTACATAGCTGTGGAACATTAAAATGGGAACATCATTCCCCCACGAAGAGCACCAACACAATGTGGGCATTTATACTATATGCATCTTCCTTATCATTTTTCTTTAGCAACATCCCAAGGTATCTATTTGGAACAGAAAACAATATTCTCCATTATCCACCCATCTCAGACTGCTAAATTAAAAGCATGTCACAGTGGAGTCACAGAAAGTCTATTTGGGCCAGCTGATAGCACACCTGTCTTCTATCAAACATGCCCCATTTTCTTGCCTGCCATGCAGGGAACACGCAACAAGTTAATGCAACCCAAAACTTGCTCATTTAGCAGTATGCCAAGGATTCAGTGTTTCTAAGCAGAGCTGGAGGAGAACTGAAATATTCACAGTATCAGGTTACACCAAAATATCAGGCATCCAACCATCAGAATAATGCTGTCCGTCAAGACTGATACTATACTCATCATCATGGTGATCAAGTGCCTGAGTAGCAACACCAGTAGAAATTCAACTCTCACATTCTAATGGATGGGATGGAGAGAGAGAGTTCATTGCAACATACCCAATTCCACAAATTGCCGCTCCAGCCCACAGGACACATCAGTTAGTGAACTCCACCTCGCAGGTCAGTTGAGCAGCAAGACGCTTCTTTTAAGGTCATCAGTCTCAAAAATGGTCAGTTGTCATAGTATGCAAGGCCCAAAAGGAACACCAGATCATCTAGGCTGACCTGCTGTGCGCCAGAGGCCATTAACAATCATCCAGTCAACAGTCATCCAATACCTGAACACTAAACCTAACTACTTAAATTAAACCAAATAAACTGCGGTCCCAGGGAGACCAGACGACTACATGTCACAGGCAGAGAATCAGCAGTACCAAGGTGTGGTGGTGCCTGAGGCCCCCCCTGCAAAGACAAGGAAGTGATCTATACCCAGAAAATCTGGACAAGTGACGCACGACCCATGTTGCAGAGGAAGGCCAAACTCCTCCCCGCTCCCTCCTCTGAAGATCACTGCCCATCTGAGCTGAAGGGGAAAAAGTTGCAAATGGATCCTGCAGCAGCCATATAAAATAGCTGTGAACTAGACAGTCGGACACGGTAATATACTCCAAGGATTCCCTGTGTGGTATAGCAGCATTTCCCAGACGGTGTTCCACAGAACACTGATGTTCCACGAGATGGGAATAGATATTCTGTGGCCATATTCGTTTGGGAAACGCTGTGGTATAGAACTGTAACCAATACCAGCCATGCTGCGAATGTGCGCTACCCGTTCTCTCGCTCTCCGGGGAGACAGTTTCCCACCATAGCATTGCAGGGGCCGCACACATTGAGAAACACCATCAGGGAGTGGTCCAATAAAACGGACAGTCCTTCAAGTCTAAAGAACCCTTGTTTGGAAAGAAGGGACCAGATCCTGGGATCTGTTGATTTCATTGCAGGTATGCCACTTTACACCAGCTGAGAACAGAATTCGTTTGCTTGGACTTTCTGAAAAAGTCATAACTAGGCCCTATATTGGTGTACATTGCAACTTTGAATGTAGTCTGTGGTGTTATGAAAGGGGCAGTTGTGTTAGTCTAGTTCAGTAAAACAAACAAGGAGTCCTGGGGCACTTAAAGACTAAAATTTATCGCATGAGCTTTTGTGTGAGGAAATACCACGGCATCAGACACTTTGAAGATGGGATTTTCCCCCATGAAAGGTCATGCGATTTGTTAGCCTTTAAGTGCCACAGGACTCTTTGTTTGTATGTCTCTAAGTGTCTAATCACAAAGAATAAATCTTCAGGATCAGTGGTTGCAGCATGATTGGCTTGGCACCTAATTCTCCTTAGCTCATCACAATAATTTCAAATGCAATGTATTTGTTAACAATAACAGTCTCTCCTTAAGTAATTCACAGAAGAAAAGATGGGCTAAATTAATTAAGCAAATTGTTTTCAGTAAACAGTTTGTCCAGCTCTGGGCAAGGGGTAGAAAAATTTATAAAAGTGGAGAACAAGATGTTGCTTAGAGATGTGAAAGTGGAGTTGGCAGTGCTGTGATTTATGAAGAGCCAGAGCTTATTTGAAGAGAATGTGGTTTCCAATAGCTGTGCCAGGTGAAGCAAGGAAAGTGGGTCTCATCTCTTCCTGCTATCAGATTGCTAGGGCTAATAGTTTGTAAGTGTACGAAGCAGGCAATGACCTTCCCCTTCACAGTCTAAAAATGCTTCTGGGTTGATAGTTTTTAAAAAAACCAAGAAAGTTTACTTTTGTCCAAGTAAAATATGGCTCAGATCCTATCTAGAGCCCAGCAATTCATTGGAAACCAACTCTGATGGAACGATTTAAGAGCACTGTCCACAATATACGAGCCTGTACTTACAAATATTCATTTAGCAACTCACAGTTCACCTTGACTTAAAGTACATGTCGGTGATCAAGAATTAATCAGAAAACCACTCCAGCATACTACTAAATAAACCTTCACTTCAGATAAATCTGTTGCATAAAAAGATGTCACATCATTTCACATTTGCATGTTAACTGTTGTATATTCCAGAACATTATAAGCAAGTCTTGCTACATTTTGACAAGGAATATACTTGTTTCCTCTCCATTTTATGGGTTTGCAACATAACTAGTTCCAATGAAGCACCCCCCAATTAGCTGCCCTGTCCATCAGCTCTTACTCAACAGAGCTACTCACATGAGTAAGGCCTGAAGGATGGTGCACCCATCACCTAATACATCTGTGGCAGAAAGCCATGTATTTGTCATGAGAACTCACTAGTTAAAGGCCCCCATCATGCAACTGGAGACCTTTGATCCATGGAAACTGAAACTCAGTCAACACTTAACATGTGGCTTATTTCCATAATCTGCTGTGAACATAAATGAGAGCATGAGAGAAGAACATTGGTTTTTCTTCATCATTGCCTTGTGCTACTGTAACCCACAAAACCAACAAGGACTTAAATTACAGCAAGGGTGGTTTAGGGTGCACATTAGGAAAAAATTCCTAACTGTCAGGGTGATTAACCCCTGGAATAAGTTGCCTAGGCAGGTTGTATAATCTCCATCACTGGAAGTTAAGAGCAGGTTAGACAAGCATCTATCAGGGATAGTTTAAGAGGGTACTTGGTCCTGCCCTGAGTGCTGGGGTCTGGACTTGATGGTCTCTCATGGTCCCTTCCAGTTTCTGATTCTAGGGCAGGGGTCTCAAAGAAGCGGCCCGTAAAGCTATTTTCTGCAGCCCACAATGACACCATCATTACCAATATTTGCAATATTGTTGTATGAAAAGTTTTCAGTGTTGCAGCCCTCGGGCCAATGTACTGGTCCTCATGCAGCCCTTGTGGTGATTTGAGTTTGAGACCCCTGTTCTAGGGTCTCCTGAAGAGATCTAAGGAGAAAAACGAGTTGTGCCCACATCATTGCTGTTCTGCAGACACACAAGTGAGCATGCTAGGCCGGGAAGTTTCCAGAATTACAGATGAAAGCGGTGGGCACAGTTAAGAGGCTCCACAAACTCAGACTCCACAGAGGGTAGAGAGTCATGGCAGGTGTTTCATCACAGGATTTGTGACTTGTGTGGGCAGAAGACTTGGGAAGAGTTTAGTCACAGGAGCAGGATGTGGACCGTTTTCCAGTAACCTGGACACATTTTGCAGCAGAGTAGTGCTCGTGTTAACATGCAAGCAGGAACGCCCTGGTAGTATTAGTTATAGAAAGGTGAAATTGCCACTTGGGGAGTGTCACAATGCCCCCCCAACCCACACCCCCCCTAACATTTATGAGGCTATTCACCACCAAAGCAGCAGGATCCCCCCAAATCACACTGTACAATTCCCTGGTTCTGTCACTTTAGAAAGCTTAAATCCACAAACCTGCTTCCTTCCCTGTCTTCTGTGGCAATGGCCCACCACTCCTTGGGGACCCCAGGGTCCTCAGCTGCTGCATCTATTGAAAACTCGATCCCGCCTCTGGGTTCGTCCAGCAGATCGGATGCCATCTGGGCTCTGCAGCCCTTGGCTCTGGGCCTGGAGCCTGCAATAGCTCCCTGGAGAGAGGGGGCCCAGCAGTCTGTCTTCCCCCTTCTGCAGCCAGTTCAACTGAGCAGGGCAGCTCTCTTTTATATGGAGCCTGTGGTGGAGCATGCTCAGTCAACCCGAGGAGGTGTGGCCAGTTCAGCCCACAGAACGGGATTAATCTCTGCTGGTCCAGTGCCTAGCTTGTACACCCTGTTGCAGAGAGCAACTCATTTCTCATGCTTTCACATAACAGTTACTTTTTCATTGCATTTTAGTTAAATTGTCCTAACCAGTTTGGTTCCAAATGGTAACCATGTCAGTATAGTCCAGCAAAACAAACAAGGAGTCTGTATAAAGGGTCCCACACCTCCTGTAATTCTTGTTCACTGATAGAGGTAGAGGTCTGGAGTCCTGTAGTGGGCAATACAATAGGTTTATCGGGGTCAGAAAGCTTCTGATTCCAAACCTTCACCCCAGTGATTCCCTTTTCCTCCTCCCTCCGCTTCCGGTTGACCTCAGGTTTTTTAGTGTGTTTTAACCAACCATTTTCTTTATAAGTATTACAGATAATTTTTTAACCAATCCTCCCATATTGTAACATAATTCTCAACTCAGCCATAGACCACCACCTTAACTGATTGCAACTAGTTATTGGACAGACAGAAATGATCCAGGACTCAGAATTTATCAGAGCAATAGGTAACAGGATGACCAAACAATACAAAATATAGATCCCATCACTACAACTGTTTGCAGACCAGACAGGATATGATCAACTCCGAGCATTTTAGGATCTTCCTTTATCTTGAGGCATTGGCCTCTTCTAACATGATGTGCTGGAATGTGTGGATGTGACTGCACACCTCCCGGCTGCCCCTGCTGCTTGCAGCCTTTGCATGGCCAAAGTACAAGGCCCCATTTTTCAGGCAGCCTGTGGTTGATTTCCCACCACTGTAGCTAACTAAACGATACAAAAACATATTTTAATAAAATCTCAGAACTTCCAGGCAAGCCTAAATATCTACAGTCTAACAGGCTGGTGGCACTTTTAAAGACTAACAAATTTATTTATTGCATGAGCTTTCGCGGGGAGAATCCCAATTAGTCAGACTGTTACTGTCTTGTCCAGGCACTTTCCATTAACATAAGAATATTACAGAGTCATCTACCAACCCAAACCAAGACCCAGCCTCTGGAGTTGCATAGATACTGAGACAGTCTTTGTCTCAAGGACAGGGGCACCACTGGTGCCAGGCTTATGGGGCTTGAACCCCGAGTCACAGCGCCCAAGCCCCGAGTCTGCTGTGGCGGCAGCTGCAGAAACGGCACACTTAAAGCATGCAAGCCCCAAATCCCAGCACGTGAGCCCTGGGCCTTTTTCCGGGCCAGGGGCGCTCCTGCCCAAGGAGTTTACGATATAAAGAGGCAGAAGGTGAGAGAAGGGAGATATTCTGATCCCCATTTTACAAATTGGAAACTGAAGCAACTTCCCCAAAAGTCACACCACAAGTCTGTGGTGAAGCCAGAAACTAAATACAGATCTAAGTCCCCCATACAGAGCCTTAGAAACCTAGAACCACGGAAGATGAGCATCAGAAGAGACATCAGGAAATCATCTGATCCAACCCCCTGCTCAAAACAGGACCAACCCCAAACAAATCCTCCCCATCAGGCCCCTGTCAAGCCACATCTTAAAAACCTCAAAGGATGGAGATTCCACCACCTCCCTATGTAACCCATTCCAGTGCTTCACCTCACTCCTAGTGAAAAAGTTTTCCCAAATATCCAACCTAGACGTCCCTCACTGCAACTTGAGACTCTTGTTCCTAGTTCTACAAGACCCGCCTTGCTTTCAATAGAAAAAAAAAAAAAACTAGTTTCTTGAGCACTTCTGTAGAGAAATTTCTCATTCTTAATTTACTTTTCCAATCACTGCTCAGCCAGTCAGAAATATGACAATGGAACTACAAAGAATTATTGTATCGACAACAAACCTGGCAGAAATCATTTGATTCCCTCCGCCCAACACACACACAAACAAAAACTGTATTTGTTCTTTTACTTCCCAGCTGGTTTCTGAGTTATTAGATTCTGCCTTATCAGATGTTACCATAAATAATTGGGGCAGCATGTCACAAAAAGTGACTTCTTATTTCATCTCTCTCATTCAGAAAATGGCACATCAAGGAACATTTGCTTGGAAAACTGCCGGGACCATTAACTCCTGTCACTATCTAATGATTAAGAAACCAGAAAACACATTGGTATTTTATTCCTACTAGTTTATTTCTATTATAGCATCAGCATCTTGCCTGTATCTCTTATTTAGTTTAAAGGAAGGAGAATCAGGCTAAAGACATGAGCAAGTGCATATCACGGTAGAGAAACTGCTATAGGTCCATGCCTCAGGTCCATTTATCAAGACTGTCCCCATAAAAAGAGTGCACTTTGGGAATAACTTGCTCTCCTCAAAAACGGGAAGCATTTTGCCAATAACTGCACAACCACTGAGCCCTACTCTTCATTCATTGGGCATGTAATAATAGCATGCAAAAATATGCCACTACCCACACAGGATTCTGCAGTACTGCCAATTCTCACAATATTTTTACTGTACTTGGTCTTTGTCTTAAAGCCCCAGCTACTGGAGTCGAGAGATTGTAAAGGGAAACTCAGTGCTTTTTTTCCCTAAGAGAAAACAAAAAGGAGGGAAATTTGTATAGCCCTCACAGCTGAGAAGAAAAGATTAAAAATGTGACTTGACCTCACACCAGAGGGTCAGAAACCAGAGGCAAATAAAAAGTATTTTAGGTTACTTGGATTCATAGGCTGTGTCTACATCAAAAATTTTAGTTCAGACTTGCTAGTCCAAAATAAAGAAGTCTGAGTTTAGTCTGAACTAACGTTGGGTTAGTTCAAACTAACTGCGGCTTTTTAGTTTGAACTAACTGCACGTTCTAGTTCGAAATAAAGTTTTAGTTCAAACTAGAACACGCAGCTAGTTCAAACTAATGGCTTAGTTCAAACCTTTTAAGTTCAAATTAAGCCTTAGTTCGGGCCTTGCCTGCACTTAGTTCAAACTAAGGCAGCTAATCTGAATTGACCCTTGGTATTAACTAATTCGGACTAAGCTGTCCCTAGTCTGAACTAAGAAATTCCTTAGCCCTAGTCTACACTAGAGAGCTTTACATTGGCAGTCGACCGCCAGTTACACAAGGAACGTAAAATTCCTTGCCTAACTGGCAGCGACTTTGTAAGCCACCAGTACACATCAAGGAAAAGCTGACCGCAAATCCCTTGTGGTCGGCTTTCCCCTATTCCCCGTGACCCCCAGGACTTCTGGGGCCAACTCGCTGCGAACTGCTCCCGGAACGCCGAGCTGACAGCAGCAAATTTGCCGCCGTCAGTATAGACATACCCTTCGTTTGTACTAGGCAAAGCCTCGCGTAGCCAAGGGCTAAATTAGTCCAGACTAAGCCTTCCAAAGCCGGAGGAGAGCATTATGATTAGACAACATCTAGTGAATCTGACCTCCTCTTAAACAGAGGTCAGAGAACTATACCAAAATAATTCTTAAGGCATCTCTGTTTTAGCAAAATAACCAATCTTGATTTTAAAATCGCCAGTGATGGAGAATCAACCACAACTGTTGGCAAAATATTCCAAGGGTTATTTGCCCTCACTGTTAAAAACATGACTTATTTCCACTCTGAATTTATCTAGCTTCAAGTTCCAAGCATTAGATTGTCTTCTAGCTTTTTTGCTAGATTGAAGAGCTCATTATCGCATATTTGTTCCCCGCATAGGTACTTAAAGACGTTTAGATCAAAATCACCCTTGCCCTTCTCTTTGTTAAGATAAATAACTTGAATTCCTTGAGCCATCACCAACAGGCATGCTTTCTAATACTTGATCATTCTCATGGCTCTTCTCTAAACCCCACCTAATTTACCTACATCTATCATGAACTATGGACACCACAACTGAAGGTCTGAATGATTGAAATTGTCAATAATAATTTTATAATAAATTGATCCTGGGCAGAAGCTTGTAACCAGCCCATTTTCTCAACCACCAAGAAAGCTTATGTATGGTGGGGCTCACATGACACTTTCTGATGAAATATGAAATCTGGGGTTTGATAACATAGTTAAGACCAAAAAAAACCAAAAACAACACTCCTGTCCTGGAACCTGTCTGACATTTGCAGAACTCCAATCCATCAGCACCTATAGACCTTTAAAAGAAAAAAAAAAGGATGACAGTTTGTGCCAGGGTGGGGTCAGATTTGGGGGCCCATCCACACTGCCCCTTATCTGAATGTGGTATTTTAAATACCACTTATTTCCACTCCCTTTATTTCACAATAAGGCCTTCTTTAATTTACAGCATTGATGCACATTTGCCCACTCTCGGCCCTTTTGCTTTGTAAAGATATATGCACATGCTGATCAGAAAAACAGATGGCGAACACATGGCTCTTTCCCCTACACACCCATTGTAAAAGACCTTCCATCACACAGCAGTTTTCAGAAGGCTCACCACCTGACACACTCTGAATACGGAGGATATAAAATCTGAAACATGGCAGAAAGTGACTGGTATTGTGCAAAGCGCACTGTCATGCTACACCTTGCTACCTTCCCCAAGGCAGTTTCCACATTGCTTTCCCATGCCCATCTGGAGCACAGCGACAGCATCAATAGAGGTAACATGGTTGAGCCAAAGAGCGTACTGAAGACGTTTCCCCAACTGTTCCACCATCTGGCCCACCTGGAAAACTGGAGAAGTGGATGCCATATTCTCTCAGAACATGACTGCACCAGTCTTCTTTCATTGCTTAATAATATGAAGCGTCTTTACTGGCGTTCATTCTTAAATATTTGTATTAAGGATTTTCTCCATGAAAGTCAACAATTGTCCGAAGAGCTGAGCAGGTGCCTCAGACAGAGAAATTACATAGATCATGTCCACACATATCTTTTAAATTGAAATAACACTGGTTATTTCAATTTAAGACAGATTAGGTCCACACAACATTTTCTTGTTTCGAAATGACAAGCTCCATCATTTTGAAACAAGAAATTTTATTTTGAAATAGCTTAAACCTACTTTAATTTGAATCGTCTGTTATTTCAAAATGGTTATTTCGAAATAAGGCCGTTCAGACATGTGATTTTGACTGGACTGTGTCTGGACTTGCTGTTTCGATTTGAGGTTTTTGCTTATTCCAATTTAAGTTAATTCGAATTAGGGATTTTATTTCAAATTAAACTTATTTCAATTTAACTTAAATCGAAATAAGCATGTACGTGTGGAAATAGCCATTAAAGTGGTATAGTGAAATCTGTATGCTAACTAGGGGGTGAGATTTCTCTCCTTCAGAAGGCCAGCACAACAATTAGGTGTCATAAAATTGAAGCTGCAGAAAGGGAATATTCTTCCAACAGTTGCATCCTCTGCCCTATCACAGAAAACGCATTTTCTTTTCCCCCATTGTTAATAAATATATACCATTCCCACCCATAGTAGATACCATCACCAATTGTCCCAGGTGGACACGGAGCCTTGGACTACACCCACACACAGAGGAGTAAGAACCTTTCCTTATGCTCTCAGCCTCTTGAAGGAGGGATGGAGATGGGTGGAGAATGGACAGAGCCTTGACAGAAGACTGGATTCCATGTTGCCTGTCTAAGGGTTTTCTACAGCACTCCACTTCTGAGATACTAAACACTTCCCAGGTAACATTGGACCACAGCAAGGTCTCTTGTGAAATTTCCTAGAGTCCTCTGCCCTCCCTGAATACCACACGGTGAGAGGAGAGGCTGCTTCAGGAAGCTGTGTCACCTAGTGGCTAGCACAGTAGTTCTCAACCTTTTGCAGGTCACGACACACTTGGCAGCATAGTGTGACCCAACAGTACCGAGTAGCCCACTTCCCCCATGATGAATCCAGCCATCTTCTCGGCTCTCAGGGACACATTTACTGCTGTGTAGTGGCACAGTAATATGTCCCAGCACAGTGGTTGAGAATCACTAGACTAACACAATGTACTAGCACCCAGAAGAACAGAGTTCTGTTCTCCATTCAGCCACTGCTGTCCTGGGTGGCATCAGGAAAATCACTGCACTGTTCTACGCCTCCGTTTCCCCAACTGTGCAATGGGAATAATGACACTACCCTCATTTGTAAAGACACAAGCTAAAACATGCCAGACAAGAGTGAGGTATTATTAGTAGTAGTACTATGGAAATTTAAATATTGTGATGGGTAAACCTTATCAACACAGTCTTGCAAAAATTCCCTAAAAGCAGCCAACTCCAGGTTTATCTAGTCTTCGCAGCCAAATCCCCTTTCTCCTGGTGTACACAAGCCACAAGCTGTGCTATGGAAACAAGCAGAAATGCACTATCCTTAGAGGCAGGTCCAAGCAGTTCAGCAATGAGGAGATCTTTGGGGCAGGGTGAAGGAGGGCCAGAGCAATGGTGATGGGATCTGTTCCTTTATAGTGCAAGGGAGGTGCAGAAGGGTAGGACATGGCAGCAGGAACCCAGTGGCAATTCCTTCTTGCCTGACAGCCCCAACATACCAGTGCATTTGGAGCAAGAATGAAGGCTTCCACCTTCCTGTGCAAAGATAGCACCTGGGTTTGGCAGCTGTAGAGGACTCACACACCCTTCACAAACACAGGGAGGGAAAAGACTGCGGGTCAGAGAAAGACACCTAGCCAATGTTCCCTCTAAGCTGCGCGGCTGCACGGCCACGCAGCCCGGCACAGCCCCCCCGCGCAGGGAAAACTGCCGGCAGCGCAGGGCCGGCAGCCCGAGGCCCTGCTCAGAGCTACTGTGGGACAAGGAGTTATTAAAACTCCCACCCAGAGAAGCTCTAACGGAGCATGCCCAGAATGTCTGAGCATACTCCGTTAGTGCTTCTCTGGCCCCAGGAACTGTGGCAGGGTCATGCAGGGTAGGATTGCGGGGAGGGGCTGGGCAGGCTGGGGGTGTTCCCAGGAGACCGGGCCCACGGGGGAGGGGGGGCTGCCAGGATCGGGCCTGCGCAGGGGTGGGGGGCCCCACGCAGCAAGCAACAGGAGTTGCTCAGCTGCCAGAGGCTCTTAGAGGGAACATTGCCTGGCACCCACACTAATAGCAGTGGTGTGAGGGGAGGCCACTAGGAGTTTGTGGACAAGCTGCCCATTCCCAGCAGCCTAGGTCTTTCAACCAAACAAAGCAACCCAAAAGTTTGGATGCAGGCTTAAAAACCTGCAGGCCATTGAAATTCAAAATGGCAAATATTGATCACCACCACCCAAACTGAAATCAGAGCAAAGCCCAGCTCTGCCAAACCCTGGGTACGGCCAATTCTTCAGTGATGGAATTGTGATGCATGGTCTACTCTGCAATTACAGAGCACAAATGGATGCCAAGGCCTTCGTCAAGAAAATGCATGCACTAAAACAGCCTATTTTATTATCCTGAGAGATGGCTTGCTAAGAGATCCCTCCTCAGAGAGATACCCAGAAAGACTGGCTTCAGCCAAGATCCTGAATCAAAATTCCCCCCTGCAGAGTGGTGATGAGAAGATCCGAATCCAGCTCCAAACAGAGACACTTTATTGTATCATACACAGCTTCTCATACCACAATCTCTGAGCACTTTCTTGTAGCACATTAAGCAATGTGACCATTATCTATCATGGATGGCTTGTTCGCCCAGAGAGAGAAGCAAACATGCAAAGGAGGGTTTTGTTTTGGTGGAGTTTTTGGTTTGTTATATGTTTGTATGCAAGTTAATAGTGGTCTCTCTGTGAAGGCAGGATATGATCTTTTCTCAAGACATTTTCAGGTTGAAACCACACAGCACAACCTAGAAGCCACATGATGAGACGATCATGCTGATTCCCTTTGGCCTTCAGGTCTATGAATCTATGGAGGCATGCTGGTGTCCAGATCCTGAAGGAGAATGTACTGAAACAACCCACTTGTATTGTGCAGCTGGGAAACCTCACAACGAAAAAGGTTGCAAAAACTTCTCTTCCCTCTGCCTACACCAGACCAAAAAATCTTCAAGCCACATTTTCCATTTAAAATGCTTATTTTGGGTTGGGATAAATTTTTTATTTGATTTAAAAAGTCTTAGGGAGTTTGCAGTTGTTCTCAAAAACCAACATATGTTTCTATCTTCTGTTTCTAGATCTATTTTTCCCCCCATGTCTCTGGAAGGGGATGGGAACTGCCTACTCCTACCCCCCCACCCCCAAAATTAAAAATCAAACATTTTCTGTTTTTCAATTTCCAATAGAAAGAAACCCACCAAACAACCACCCACCAAAAATCAGCTTTGGAACAAACCCTATTTTAGAGAAGAAAAATGCTTTGGAAGATCGAACTCACCAGAGTTGATATGCTGCTGGCTAGAGAGGTTGTGTGTGTGTGCCTCCATCCTCATGGAAGGTGGCTCCCTGCACACGTAGGGCCTTAGAATCATAGAAACTGAAAGGGACCATGAGAGGTCATCGAGTCCAGTCCCCTGCACTCATGGCAGGACCAAGTTTCCTCTTAACCCAGTCTGGACAGGTGCTTGTCTAACCTGCTCTTAAACTTGTCCAACGATGGAGATTCCACACCTTGCCTAGGCAACTTATTCTAGTGGTTAATCATCCTGACAGTAGGAAAAAATTCTTAAATGTTCAACCTAAACATCCCTGGCTATAGTTTAAGCCCATTGCTTTTCGTCCTATCATCAGCAGTTAAGAACAACAATTTTTCTCCCTTCTCCTCCTCCTCCTCCTCACAACCTTTTAGGTTTTTGTAAACTGTTATGTCTCCTCTTTTCCAGACTAAACAAACCCAGCTCTTTAAATTTTCCCTCATAAGTTAAGTGTTGCAGACCTTTAACCATTCTTCTTCCTCTTCTCTGGATCTTCTCCACGTCTTTCCTAAAGTGAGGCATGCAAAACTGGACACAATACTACAACTGAGCCCTAGTCAGCGCAAAGCGGAGTGGAAAAATTACTTCTTGTGTCTTACTTGTAACACATCCCAGAATCCTCAGCCGTTCCACATAGCCATTTATCAGGGCCTTCTGCTAGAATGTGGAAGGATGCAATCCACCAAGGGAACGGCTGAAGGGAAAAAAGGAAACAGATCTGATTCTGCTCTTAGGTGGGCTACACTATGTACTGTAAATGGGATCTGAATTGGGGCCATTGTGTCCAATATCAGTGTGTGTTTGTGGAATAGAAGATGGAGGCTTCCTGCAGGCAGAGGAGAAGCTGCACTGTCTTCTGCCCAATGGGGAAATAAGGAGAAAGACTCCAAGGGTATGTCTACACCGATGGCAGCGCCATTGGCTTGGCATTCCAGGAGCAGTTCACAGAGAGTCTGAACTTGCTGTTCCACTCCCAGAAGTCAGCCCCAGCAGTCCTCGGAGTCGGGGGGCATAGGGGATAGCTGACTGAAAAGGATTTGCGGTCAACTTTTCCCTGCTGTGTACCAGCAACTTAAAAAGTTGCCACCAGTTACGCAAGGAATTTTACATTCCTTGCGTAACCAGTGATTGACTGCCACTGAAAAGCCCTCAAATGTAGGCTAGGGCCCAGTCTATAAGGAGACAAAGTGATCACACAGTGAGCTCTGTCAGCAGGCACAAGCTTGTGCTACTCCATACCCGGGTTGAGCATACTATGAGCATGTTCCTCTCCACGCTGATCTGCAGAGCAAGAATCCAGATCCAGGAGCTCTTCCTGAAAGCCAAGTTACACTCAATTTAGTGTGATAAGTCTCCATTTGGGGATCTGGACTCATGCAGGATGGACATACCAGTGGAATAAGATCTGAAAGACTTCTGGAGTCTTCCACATGGCAGCAAGGAACTGTACTACTCACAGTAACCCTGGATCAGCCCCTGGACTACAATTTTTAAAGTAAATATTTGAGGCATCTTTTAAAAGTGAAATAACAAAGCCCTCCACAACGTCTTAGAAAATGACTTGGATGTCTTGGTCTCTGCAGATGTAGAACCTTTAGGCCAAGGACCCAGAAAAAGTTGGCTTTGTAAGCAAAAGAAAATTTACTTAAATACTCTTTTATACTCATTTCATAAGAGAAATATTTTATCTTTTGTTATGATGATTTATAGGCATTGGAGCAAACCGGAGGAGCCAAGGGAAAAAAAGCAATTAACAAATTAAGGAAAAGGCAAAAATACTGCAGGGAAAAAAGAAAAGACTTCTAAAAGCTGAAGTAAGGAGAATAATTGATGGTTCCATTTTAGCCTAATGTTATTTCTGGATCTCTTTTATAATGTGTTATTTACTGCATAGTTTAGAGCTGACAAAGAATAAACAGCATTTGCAATATAATGTCTTTAGCACCATGATGCACTTGCTCATCCTACTTGGCTGTCACGTTGGAACTCCAACCAACATCAGTCAAAGTCTTCTATGATGGACTCTGTTTTTAATAAGCCCAGCTCTATAATTACTTTACTGCGAAGTTAAAGCCAAATGACACTTATGATGAAGGTTTCACGGCTAAACAGCAGAGTCAGTGAAGCATTCGCATACCAACTGTCAGACAGGGAAATAGCTGTTTGAGTATTTGTTTCTTTATTGCTTGACGAGGGTCACTTCATTTGTACTTGGAAACTTTGTCACAGACAACAGGTGGGAAGAAGGGGCAAGAAGTTATTCAGACAAATATAAAAAATTCTGCTTTCACAAACCAATTATAATCTCTGCTGTGGGGGAGGCATGATTAATAACAGTCTAAGAGATTGAAGAACTTCTTGGTACAAGGATAGAGCAAACAATAGACATGCATCAAGAACGATGATTTCTGTCTTTCAGCATCCTGCTTTCTTCAAGGCCATTCTAAGTCTTACAATGTCCTGTCAACTAGCAAAAGCACCTTCATCCAAGAGTTCCTTCCCTCAAATTCAGAATGGTTGGATTCCTTTGACAAGGATTTACTGCATGAAAAAAGTGAAGCTGTATTTTTAGTTACAGTGAACACTGTTTCCAACTTCCATAATTTTACTGGAAGTCTTAGGATACCTGATTTTCTTCTTCAAGCCCCAGCTCCTTGAGTTTTGGGATTATAGAAGACCCACAGCTTTCACTGAACTCTAACCGAATGAAATCTATAATAGGAGCCAGGCTGTGATGCCTTCTGGGTCTAGTGGTCTGTTTATGGTTATCTTTCATATTAATATTTCATACTTGCAATAATCCATATGCTATACCATGTTTGGTGTCAATAGAAAGGCTGTAGTCTGCTAAGAATGATTCTATGGTTTGCCTGTATTAGAAATTAGAAATCTATTTGTTTGTGTGTGTGTTCCAAGTGATTTATTCTTAAGGCAATCCCAGACTGGGTGTCTGCAAAAACCTATTGTTCCTCTTGATGGCCTCCCCATTAGGGGGGCTCCCGGCTGCAGTGGGCCCGGGAAGAAACCTGTTCGACCAGTTACCCAGACTGACCATGTGGCCCAACTCCATTTTGATCTGGCAGGGACTCAGATTAAAGACAAAATAGAGATGGGTCCCCTGCCTTTTGTCTTCAGTCCGTCTGCAACCAACGCCCTTGTCTGGAACTATGCTCCTGGGACTGAACAAAGGACTGAGACCCACCCAGCTGCTGCTGCTGCTGGGTGCACACCAGAGGAGTAGGACTAACCTGCAAACTACAGGATCTTCTAGGATTTGCTTTCTAAGGACTCCAAATAATTTGTAGGTATGTGATTCACTCTGACCCTTTAACATCTCTCATATTTTGTTTGTCTTCTTTTTATATGAAACCTTTAGCTGTAGTTACTGAAGGATTGGCTGGCAGCGTGGTATTTTGGGTAATATCCAAGCCTATATTGTTCTGGGTGATGTGGCTGGCCCTTTGGGGTCAGGAGATTCTTTTTCATTAAGAGACCCAGTGGCTAGGAGGCACAGTAGGACCTGATGTGCATAAACGGGGCTATTTCTATTTTGTTATGCTTGGTGATGACCAGAGTGGGGAATCAGAAGCATGTTTTGTTACTGCCTGGGAGACTGGTTTAAGTACCACCTGTCAGAGGTTTAGGGGTTTGGCCTCTGGTTTTTGCAGCTTGCTCTGATATTGGCACAGGATGTTTGGGTCACACAGGCTATATAAGATCCCAAACACTCAGATTATTCTGAATGAAAGAGCTCAGACTTGGCACTTGACTGCTTAGCGGTTAGATTTCTGTCTACCAGGTATGTTACCCTTGTCCTTCAACATCAACTATTATTCACTTGCTCAGAGAAGACAGGACAACAAGCAATGGGTTCCAGATACTGCAGGTGAAAGAGTGAGAGGTAGGGTAGCTGAAATATGAGTCGATTCTTTGCCCATTCTGCAGCCTTACAGGAAACTAATCTGTGAAATTCTGGTGAACACAAAGGCACAAACCTGCTTTGTTGCTGTCACAGCAAGTTTTGTAACTGAATTCTATGGACTTTGGCTCAAACTCATCTTTATGCACCACTTTTATCTAATTGCACTTTGATGCCCTGGCTGAGTTTAAGTGTTTGTCCTACTGCAGGGAGCAAAAAATATTTTTTTTTTAATAAAAAAGACCCCACTTTCTTCACAAGCGGCATCTTTAGCATTTGAACGAGTAATCTTATGGAGACTTTTTTCAGTTGTGGGTAAGCCAAGTGCCACCTGTTTCAATGTTACATATGCTGTTGTCATTGTTCACAGCTCAGCAAAGATGTAGAAGTGCACCGAACTTCCTGCCGCTAATGACTTTTTGGACTACGCAGGTCAAGGGGCAAGAATATTAAATGTTAATTAAGCTGAGGCTTTCGTTGTACAGTAAATATAAGATGGTATGTTTTGAGCATCACCTGGCAATGCCTTCTGAATATGACGACTGGGTAAAGTATGAAAATAAAGATTATTTTCTACTAACAGCATGGTACAGAAAGGTCAAAATATCCAGCTATAAATTACCCAATTCACCGAGGGAGTCTTTCTTCAAGTACCTATCACTATGAATGGCTCGTTTTACTGCTCCTCCCAGTGAAACCTACTTTATCATTTTTTTATTTAATATGAATCCTGCAGGCACTAAGGGCAAACTCTGTGACCTCTTAGGAGCAGGAGACGGGGAGTAGTTAGGCTGACGGTTGACAGGCAGTCAGCGCTAGTCAGAATAAATTACTTCTTCTTGTCTGAAGTGTTCCTTTGTCAGCATCTAAGGGTCAGCTGCTATTTTAGCTCAGATTATGTTGCCATGAACAGAATCTCAGATGAGATGTGTCAGTTCACTTGGAATTCAGAGCTCTCAACTACTGCTGTTGGCTGTAGACGTTAGCAGCGCAATATACAGCAATGATGCCCCAAATGAAAGTTGCTATTGGGTAAACACATCCTTACAATGTGCTTCTGTTCTGAAATGGGACAATAGAAATGGCCCATTTGTCGGTCAGCAACAGTTCTGCTCTTTGTGTAGATGTGAAAACACATCCGTGGTGATCCAAGCAAGCTCTTACTTCTTTATTCACCATTATGCAACAAAGCAGGAGCTGGATTCCATTTCCTCCTTGGACATGATCAGACTGGTTGCTGCCTCTTTCTTTGGTGTCTGACACAAGGGACATAAGCTATAAATGTATCATTAGATGCAGAAATCACTGAGGCATAGATTCGAGAGTTACAATGCCAGTTCCACCTGCCTCCGCAAAGTCACTTAATCAGAGAGATCACTGCACTTTCAATGTCTGTTACCTCCTGGGACGAAGGATAGGGAAGGTAAAAACAGATTAAACTTGAAGTCATTATGATGGGATTTATTAATCTAAACCATTTAAAAGGGAAAGACACTTAAAATATGTCCAGATTAATGGAAATGGATCAGTGCTTTGAAAATAATGCAAACTATTTTGCTGATGTATATTTTTATTTATGGTTTTTAGAATATCCCAGCCACAATAAAGAACTGACTGGGATGCCTGCCCCTTTCTGGGGGTGGAGAGGGGCAGTAATAAATTAAAATTTAACATTTTATCTGGGGGATAAAGCTTTTTAGGAAAAAAAGCATAAATGCAGGTGTCTCATGCTGGAATTGCACCGAGGTAAAGGAGAATCTCTTTTGCATTTATTATTTGTATTATGAGGTCAAAGATCAGCACTCCAGTGATATAGTCTCTCTCATACACACGCACCTTTTTAGTACTGTTAATGAAAATTTACCAGCCAAGGACAAAATCCACCAGCACTCCCATGCAAACAGATGTCGTCTCATCCAGACCATTTAGTTTCTGTATATTTAACTTGAAAATCATCTATCATTTGGAACTAATTTAGTTCATTAAAATCTCATCTCACTTCTGAAAGTGCCAAATATTCTTTCAATGAAGACCTGAGATTCTGTTCCTACAATTCGTTACAATCACTAACGGGATATCTAGTATTTCATCGTGTAGACCTTTACAACTACTTGAAAATCCTTCTTGTGCCTATTAGCAAGATAAACTATGAAATCTGTGTTATGTCTGACGCAGATTTAAAAGATGGAGGCATCTGAGAATGGTTTCAAAGTTTTACTTGAAATATTTCAAAGTAATAGCCATTAATCATCTCTCTGCTCTCGGCTGAAGTTGTTTTAGCGCCATCTGGGGAATCAGCTCAGTCTACAGTATTTCGGAGCATGAGGTTTTTCCATATAACTCACTTTTGTCCTCTGCTCTTGCGCATCTACAGAACAGATAGATAACAGCAAACTGAGAAAATGTTTGCGTCTTTTTGCTGACTGTGACCTTAAAGAATCTTTTGAACCACCTTTTTCAGCAGGTGATATCCCAGGCCTATAATTTTTCATTGTTCCAGATTGCGTCTCTGCTCTACACTGTGATTAACACTATGATCACAATAAAAATGTTTTATTTAGTGGATAATTGTGAGTACCAGTATCTGCTGTTTCCAAATGTCTCACTTGATTATTCTTGTTCAAGAAGGTCTTAATATTTAAGTGATTTACTGATCACTTAAAATGCCAGCCTAGCCATTAGGAGGTACATTTCATTACACATTGCCTAATTTTATAGCACATTATTTCTTTATAAACAGACCCATTACTGAGAGACATTAATTAAACCTCTTTGCCCATTATGAGCTACATTTGGAAGTCAACACCATAACCAAATGTTTGCCCTGATAGATGTTCCTGCAACTCCAGCCTTTGGCTTGCAGAGCAGTGGTACTACTGGGACTGGGTAACATTACACCATGGACGGCTCTGATTTGTGGAGAAAAGGTCTACTGAATAATACATGGCATTTGCACTTCAGGCCAATTTGCTTAACTCTTTAGCATCAACAACATGGTACTAAAAGACTTTCTGTTTTAATATTGCAGGGGTCTGAGCGTATCTTTAGTAGAATGACATCACCCATATTTTTAGACCTAATCTTAAAAGCAAACAGCAGCTTGTTACATCACTGAAGAGACGGCCTGTCCATGTGAACTGTCTCCAACATTTCTGCTCAGAAGGAAGATACCCCAACACATGCTCTGTGAGCATATCCGTATTTCTACTACCTTCATGCCAGACCATCCCACGCACTGTTGGAAAGGAGTAGGTTCTCAACACTGAAAACACTGCCAGACTGATTATACATGCAGAGAGTCTAACCCACTATTTCCATCGGTTAAAATTTCAGTGAATACTCCCAAAACAAAATGCCACAGGACCATTCAGTTTGCACCTCCAGCTCTTATGAAAGTTACTGAATTGATCGCTTGGATTTCTAAGACTCTCTCTTTAAAACAGAAACAAGCAGGGCATGCTTAGTGCCAACAACAGGCATCAACTGTCCTCTGACAGGACCACGTACAGAGATCGGGTGAGGATTTAGCCCCTCTGTCTCTTTGCTGAGATGATCAACACCAGTGAAATTTACTGCTCATGAAGGTAAGTCTTTTTGATGTGGCCACCTGCCCAGTAGGAACTACACTGTGATCACTAACTTATTTCACAGATCCATGGATTTTCAGACCAGGAGGATCTCTTGTGATCCTCTAGCATGATTCAGATCCAATGGCATGTTGTTGCCTGAACGACTCTGCAATTCTGACTTTTATTCTAACACAGACTGGATTTGAATAGGTGACCGAAAGAGGTTAAAAGCGCTGTACCCTGTTGCTAACCCCCACGTCCTTTTCTAAATTCAGCTTCATGACCCTGAAGAAACATCTTTAAGACAATGATTGCTGGGACAGAGGATATCATAGAATGGTGATCCTAAAAGAAAATCTTTCACTCCCACATGGTGCCAAGGTAGTACCCATCACCCAGCACACATACCTTGAAAGGCCACTTTGCACATATTCACACGTCTATAGCATGACCTCCAATTCATTACGCAATTTGAATATATTAGCACAGGACAACTTTTGATCTGGACAAGAGAGGGTTAAGCTTAGCTAACAGGCGTTTTGGGGATATGGGTACAGAAATGTGGCCAGCAGCTAACTTACAGGATGTACCATTTTGCAACTTACACAGGAAATAAGACACGTTCTATTATTAATCCCTGAGGGCTACATTTTTAAAGAGCTTTTGGCCCATTTAGGCACCAAAATAAAGGGCCCAATAGTCAGTGTAGCTCAGCATGTTTGGATGTGGAAAATCAGATCCTTACCTAGCATCCAAATGGGAGCCACTTGCCTGTGAAAATCTGAGCACCAAGAGTGCGAGATGAGCACTTGAACATTTGGCCCTAAGTCGTGTAGGTTCTGTCTGTGCGTCTACACTGAATTTCTTGACCCACTCAGCCCCAGAGACCTACAGAAGGTGACAGTGGTAGCTGCATCAGGCTTGTCTAGTGTTTTTTTATGTAATACAGGTAAATTCTTACACCGGTATGTCAGGGAATGGTGTCAGTGCAGCAGCTGCAGAGGAAAAACATACATATGAACCCCTTGTGAGTCTGGGGGCCGTGTGAAAGAGCACAGAAAAGGGGCAGAGCTAACCAGGAATTAAGCAGGGAGCATGCTGTGTCCCCTCCGATGATGCCAGAGCCACTTCTCAGGCATAGACAGGCTGGTTATTGCGTGTGGCTGGAGACATCCGGTTTTTCATGAACTCTGGATCCCAAGGAGCCCCTTCTCGTACCTCTCCATCACTGCAGCACAGCAAATACAATCTTGCCCCTGCTGTCTCTTACCCTACCCCTGAAGAAGTCAATGTTTCTAGACAGTGCCGAGTAGAGGGGAACCCTGGTGTGTCTGATACTGTGCAATAGGAAAAGGCTCTGGTGTCTCAGCCACCATCAAGCAGGGACTCTTAGCAAAGGTTTCAGTCATGACCATTGCAACCGAGAGCAAAAAAGGCTCTTGAAGATTGTACCAGAAATGCTGTCACAGTTGGAAGCATCTGGGCCGTGCTGAACATCTCCTCCTCCTCTGCCCACTTTGGGCAAGCAATGTGGAAACCAAATAGACTCGTAGGTCAGAAGGGACCATTACAGTCATCTAGTCTGACCACCTGCACAATGCATCACAGGCTACAGAGCAAGGAGCTTCCACAGTTACTTAGAAGAAAAGCAAACCTTGCTGAAAAACAAAGAGACCATCCCTGCCAGGCTAAAGAAATGCTTGACAGAGCAGAATGCCTGCTGGCAACATTGCTTGGTCCAGAGTTTAAAGGAGAACACTGAAGCTATTCTTCCATGGTTCATGGACACTGAGCACGGAAAGGCGTTCGTGAAGAACCCAGAGGAATGCCTACTGTCTCATCCCTCCTCCTTCCCTCCACACCCCACATGCAGGCCCACCAATTAGTGCACATCTCTGAAAGAGCCCGTCAACTCAGAATCCAGCCCAGGCCATGGGTGTCACTGCCCCCCAAAATAGGTTCATGGCCTGCCCCCCCAGAGGCCCAATCCATCCCCTGGATCCCCGGCCAGGGCTGGATCAGGCTCCTGACACCACTGGCCTGAGGCCCAGCCCCAAATCTCCAGGGGGGGCTGCATCGGACCAGTGGCAGTGGAGCCACATATCCTGGGCCCCTGCAGGGACCGCACCAGGCAGGTGGCAGCCAGACCCTAGCGAGGGCTGCATTGGGCCGACAGCGGTCACGCCCCACAACCTGGCCAGGCCCCAGCAAGGGCCGCACTGGGCCAGCTGCAGCTGGGCCCCGTATCCCGGTGGAGGACGCATCAGGCCAATGTTGGCTGGGCCGCGGATCACTCGGCCCCAGTGGTGTTACCTGAATTCAGGTACCAGGATTGTCTTGGTGCCATCAGAGCCAATAACCACACCAAGAGTGAAAAGATATTTGCTTTATTGCATTTGTGATCACAAATGGGCCTCCCGCTCTAAGGGCAGAGAGACCCCGATTACAGCAAGTGTTCAGCTTTTATACTTGGTTACATTTGATAAGCCATATTAGGTTACAAGCAGAAGATGATACATAATTGGCTAGAATGAACTTGAGGGCGTGGGGGTGGGGGGTTGAGAGACTTTCGGGAGCCGGGAAGCAAGGAGATTTCTGAGAATAGGGAAGTTAGGGGGTTTCGTTAGTGCCATTCTTGTAAACAACAAGATGGTTGCACTAAAGAGGAACCATAAATGTCTTTACTTATGTTATTTTTATAAGTTTTGTTATGTGCAATACTAAAAATTCAGCTTACAGACAGCTAGCAGACTGCTTACAGTGGCAGGGCCATCACTTTGACCAGCGGGGCAGAGGGGTGATCGCCCTGGGCCCCCACGCTGCCCCAGTGCAAGCATGCAGCACAGGATGGAGGGGGGACCAGGAATGCAGAACCCAACCTCTGCTTTTGGCTGGCTCGCCCCACCCCCAGGATGGTGAACGGCTGGCCCAGGGGCAGAGCTGGTCCGCCCAGAGGCCAGGCTCCCCAGGCCGGCCTGCTTCACCCCCCAGCTCAGGCAGGGGTGCAGGGGGCCCCCCGCATGGGCCGATCGGCTGAAGGCCCCACGCCCACCTGGGGACGGCCTGCTTGTCACGAGGTCGACTGGACCAGCAGTAGCTGGGCCTCGGGTCTCCATCAGACCGGGGCACTGGCACTGGGACTCGGGGCACAAGCCCCGTGTGCCCATCACTGGCCTAGACAAAGAGCTTGTTGCTTTGACTTAGAGGCAGCTAAGGAAACTGCAACCATGGACGCAGCTGTGGAATGATAGCTCTGTCTTAAAGGAAGGTTGGAAATTTGGGAGACAGATTTTATAACATAAGCCAATGAAGCATCTCTGGTGCACTAGAGTGTGTCATCCTGCTCCCAAACAATACCAAGGTCAAGACTCGTGTCCTTTGCTCTGAATTACCCTAGTGCAGCCCCACTAGCTTCCCTATACAGAACATACTGATATCTGAGCCCTTGCAGGATTGGGACCAAAAATCAGAAAAACTCCTTACTTCAGAAGAGGTTCCCAAAGTCCTCTGGCAGCTTCCCAGATCCCTTCCCTCGCCTTCTTTCTGGCCAAGAAAGACTGGCTGTAAAAGTGACCTCATGTGCTCCTCAATAATTGTGACAGACGAGAACATTTCACTATGACACATTCCCTGTACTGGGGAAGTTATTTTGTCTTTATGCTGCTAAAATCACCCAGAAGGTTTTGGGCAAAGACAGGTTTGATATTGTTGGGATCATGTGCTGTTGGATATCTGCTGGAGATGGACATGAAAGCCATTAGGGGTGTGTCAGCAACAATGCCTCAGGCAACATGAAGGTTTTTTGGGTTTGGTGGGAGTGGTGCTCTGCTGCAATTACTAAATGTACTTTGCTTGTTAATCTCATAGATTTTTATAAAGCAATGGCATCCCTCCCTATGATCAGGGACAAAGACAGCAGCACCTCCCTGGCAATCAGAGGGGAGAAATTGCAGTGCTGAATCTACTCGGATTATGTTGACCTCTCTGATGAGGGAGCGGCCATAATTTGGGTCAGTAAATTCTGAGAGTCTAACTTTATAAGACCTACTGAAAGTAAGTTCCTTTGAGCAGCCCTCCATGTTTAGCAGGAGACAACATAACCTGGCCAACAGAGGGAACATCCAGGAGGGAGTCAGTGTCCTCACTCCCCTCCCAAAGTGCTTTGTAGCCCTCATGTGGACAACTGCAATTTAGATGCATCCTCCAGAGATGAAGGCAGGAATCATGTCAATGTGTGCCGATGAGCCAGGATCACCAACTAAAACACTGTCACAGGCTCTTAGCCTCTGGGCATTAGGCACTGGGTGGGTGGGAAATGTATATTCTACATGCACACCGACTAGTGAATTATATCCACAAAATGGATGACAAACGTGAAACACTCAAGATAGGGAGTCACCATAATTTACAGATTATCAGATGTAAAAGTACAAAACCTAATTTAAAGTGACTCATACAGCTCCACCTAGATCAGAAAGAGGGTTTAAACCACACTGACCTTCACATCCCTAGTTTATTCTTCCTATTGAATTACAGGAATAATTCCTAATCTCTTTCTCAACCAATATTACAGAACAACCCAATTGCCCCAGAGGGTTACAGAGCTGTTTTCATATATTCAATGGCCAAAAGGGACCATTGTGATCATAACACAGGCCAGAGAACTTACTCCAAAATAATTGCTGGAACAGGTCTTTTAGAAACATATCCAGTCTTCATTTTAAAGCTGTCTGAGATGAAAAATCTATTGCAACCCCTGAAAAATTGTTCTAGTGATTACTTACTCTCTCTGTTAAAAAGCTACACCTTATTTCCAGTCTGACTTCATCTAGCTTCAACTTCCAGCCACTGAATTATATTAGACCTTTCTCTGATAGACTGAAGAGCTCATTATTTAATATTTGTTCCCTATGGGGGCACATATAGACTGTGATCAGCTCATCCCTTGCCCTTCTCCTTGTTAAACTAAATAGATTGAGCTCCTGGAATCACTCACTATCAGGAACACTTTCTAATCCTTTAATCATCCTCATGGCTTTTCTCTAAGCCCTCTCTAATTTATCAACTTCCTTCTTGAACTGTGGACATCAAGTCTGGACAAGATATACCAGTGCCAAATACAGAGATAAACTAACTCCTCTACTTCAGATTCCCCTTTGCAGGCATCCAAAGATTGCTTTAGCCCTTTTGGCCATGGCCATATTAAAATGCATATAATTTGTTTGCAGCCAGTTTACCAAAGACTGCAGAGCGCTGTGGATCATCAACCCATCCTCTCCATTATTTACCACCTCCCCATTTTTTGTGTTCTCCACAAACATTATCAGCAATGGTTTTGTGTTTTCTGCCAGAGTGTAACAGAGGCTGGGTGGTGACCCTCCTGCTGAATCGCCACCCCTGTCACATAAGCCAAACTAGCTAGGGCCAGGGGCCTGGGTAGCTGGGCTGTTACCGGATTACCTGAGAGGAGGCAGCTGTCAGCATGCCAGGCAAAGGGCAGCAGCTGCCCAGATGACCCAGAGGGTTATATATCAGCCCAGAAGGACTGAGAAGGAAGAACTGGAAGGAGATGTGGAGACTTTTCCTGTCTCTGAACAGCACTGACATTGCTGGTACAACCAAGGCACTGCAGAGTGGTGGGACATTCACAAGCACTTTGTAAATAAAGCCCCTGGTTACTGCATCTGGGAGGGTTTTCAAGTCCTCTGTCTACCAGAGGGGGCCAAAGCACAGGGGCTGCAGCAGGGAAACCCCTTACCCAGAACACTGGTAAACAAGCGTAAATAGAGTAGGGCTAAGAGCCAGTCCCCAGGGGACCCCACCATTTGATGAGGGATCCCCATTTACCATGACATTTTGAGTCCTGTCAGTTGCCAGTTTTTAATCCATGTAACATGCACCAAGTTAATTCAGTATCTTTCTAGTGTTTTCTAAATCAAAATGCTGTGTGTTGTCAAGTCAAATGCCTTTGTTACAGGATGCTCCACTCACCTCCCATAGTGCTGCCCTGTGACCTAGTCTGGGGATTAGCTTCATGCGGGCTGGAAGTCCTCTTCTGTTGAATGCCTGGCCATCACTCTCTCAAAATCCACAATTCAGGGTACTGTGTCTTCATGGCTTGTGCTGCCAGTCAGGCCACTATAGTCCTCCCCTGCTGGGGTATCCCAGTCTTTTCATACCAACAGCATCAGGCAGTCTTCCTACATACTGCCCTGCTGCCCTTCTCTGTTCCCAGCTGCCTGTTTTGTCTCAGCTGGGCAACATCAGCCATCAGGCTCCTCTCAGATGTGGCCTGACTGGTTAGCTGGCCCCTTCCCAGCTGGTGTGTGGTGAAGACTCCACCACAGTGTCACAGGAGTCAAAGTATGTTACTTCAACACTGTTACCTCTATAAATCAAAGCTGTAAAATCTCCAGTTAGTTTAGCAGGATCTATTTTCTATAAAGCCATGTTGATTCACATTATTTATAATACCCTCCTTTAATTCTTTATTTATTAAGTCTCACATCAACTTCTCAATTCTTTTGCTCAGTATCAGTGTCAAAGGGAGCAGCCTATATTTGCCTGGATCATCCCTTTTGTGTTTTTTTTTTAATATTAGCTCAGCTTCATGCAGTATTTTGGAAATTCCCCAGTGTTCCAAGACTTGTTTTAAAAAATTAACAGTCCAGTGACTGTTATCTGTATCTGCTGATTTAAAAAGTCTAAATATTTTGGTGCTGTTTAGTTTCCTCCTGAAATACTGATGGAATGGAAAGAGTACGATCATGATTTGAAAGCGTCGTCTGTTTTTCCCCAACTATAGAACAGAAATAATTTTTGAACACTGCTGCCTTTTCTGCATTATCATTGATAATTTGACCATTCAAACCTACTAATGGACCAATATCATTTTTAGGATTCTTATTGTTCACATTATACTTAAAAATTTCCTTCTTATTGTCCTTAACCCTGCTGGTCATAGAGCTCACCTTGAGTTCTTTTGCTTCCCTTATCAATTTTCTACCAGTTCCTAGCATCTGATTTATATTAATTACTATCAACTTCTCCTTTCTTCCATTTATTACATTTTTCATTTCAACCGATAAGACTTTCTTCCTTGATTGTAGCTTCTTGACATCTAATGAAGTGTTCTTAAACAGTTCCCTATTATTGTTCATATATTTGCTCAGTAATAAGGTATGGGTGACTGTAATCCTAAATTCTCTCCTAGCTCTGGGAGAGGACTGTGGTTTATTCTGGTTAGAAATAGGAGACCCTAAACGTCTTTTGCCAGCCAAAAAGGCGGTGTGGTGCTATGGCTAAGCCTGGAATTTCACATATTTGGGACCTGGTTTAGCAATGATCTTTTGTTGCTCTCTGACAACTCATTTAAAAATTGGCCTCTAGACTGGAGTTTGTGAGCATTGTTAATAATAAGGGCAATGATGTGCATGAGAATTTAAATAGCTGTGAAATAAGGTGACATATGAACTATTCAACCCTTTTCCAGTTCAAAGAAGTCTACAGGGCTGTTAAATAAAGGAAGCTCTCGTTCTCGTGTTTGGAGTCCGCCTGCAAAGGACTGAAGGAACAGTATTCACATCACAACAGTTTTGTCATGAAGAATTCAGCAGGTTCACACTGGCATGTTTTCCACAATGTCCAAAAAGTTGTAAAATGTTCCACAGAGAAGCAAGCTTGACAAGCAACAGCTATATGAGGACTCAATACAAGAGCAGCAAAAATGTGACCAGGAACAGATTCCTTAGGATTACATATTTCCTAGCAGCAAAGGAACAGAGAAAAGTGAGACAATCCAGAGGAAAAATTGCCCAATAGGGTGATTTGTGGGCTCTCACTTTTTGGTGTCAATTCATTTTTCATAGAACCACTACAAAAAATGTAAGATGCACTCAGAATGTAATCACTGTTTCGGAGTCTTTTGCCATTTCAATTAGGTTTTTGTACAAACTAAAGACTTGAAACTCCTGTTAAACTGACCTCTAAACCATAACCTTATCTATGACCCCTTAAGCTAGTGCTGTACTATAATGGAACGTAGGATTCCATTTAACTGTTAAGGCACCATCCCACACTGCAAAGTAGACAAGCAAGAGCAAACATGTGAAAAGCAATTAAATCAGTAAAATCAAGTCTTGCAAGGCATGCAGATATAGGACACAGAATGGCTACAACAAACGAACAAATAATGTTTACTTTGCAAAGCTGGGGAGAACGTATCTGCCCAGGAACTGGCTTGCAAGTATTTTCCTAGCATTCCTAAAAATGAAGTTATGATTTAAGGATTGTTTGACAACAGCAACTAACATTCTGTGATTTAATATTTTCAGAAAATGAGGGGTGTGGGGATATATTGCTGGTTCAAGCTGTCTACTGGCCTGGAGGACTTTGGAAGAAGGAATTCTGTGTCTAAAAATACAAGGCCAAACTCTGCTACCTTTACTTCACCTTCAGTAGTATCTTTCTGCATGACTAGCCATGTTGAAATCAGTGGGCCTATCTTCAAGGTACTTATTACTCAATGACAATATGGGAGGCAGAATCGAGGCTGCCTTCGCAACACAGGTAATTCTGAGTGAAAGTTGCTATTGGGTCCATCCTGATGCCTAGATTCACGGCTGCATTATCAAAGGGCATGCCTGCTCTTGATGACCCATTTCTGGTGCCGTGCAGCTCTGCTGAGGCCTGCCTCAGTTTCCCCTTCAGGCAGGCTCCCTTAAGAAGTCCACCCTGTTCAGATCTTGGCAACTTTTGGGGGTGCAGTTTATTACATCCTGCACAAATTCGTTCAGAACAGAACTCAAACTTACAATGTCTTCATCTCAGTTCCACCTAGGCCTCCCTGAGTGTCTGTCCTCTTTCTAAAGGTCATTGCTTTTGCCCCCATTCCAAGCGAGACCCAGCCCCTCCTCCCTGAAGGTCTTTCTTCCTCCTCACCAAGCCTGCCCAAAGTTTCACCTACTCCACTAGTGTCTTCACCTGGTAATAAAGAGTCCATTACTGGTAACGGGGGGGAATGACAAGACAAGGTTGGAAGCCACAGCCTGAGGGAGGTTGTGGAATCTCCATCAATTTTTTAAGAGAAGGTTAGACAGACACGTGTCAGGGAACGTCTGGGTAATCCTTGGTCCTGATCAGAGTGCAGGACCCTAGACTAGAAGACCTGTCAAGGTCCCTTCCACTCTGACGATTCTTTGACCCTGGAAGAAACCGAGTAGGCTGCCCAATATCCACCTAAACAATGGTCTTCCCAAGCTAAATACAGCAGTCATGTATTTAGCATGTCCATCATTTTCACACCATATAATACAAAGTCAGAAAGCTGTCCCTCATTACTGCAGCTGTCAGTTTGCTAAATCTGGGGCAACTACATTTTCCCCTTTTTTACACAAGTCAAGTTTATTCCTCTGCAGAAAATAAGATTTCAAATCATAAATGAAAATCCTATATCATTCATGTAATTACATTACTAAGACTAATTAGCAAGTGACCATAAACACAGATTTGTATTCCAGACAACATCATCTATTTGCAGGCTAAAAATTCAGGGCAGGAGCAACATCACCATTTAGTCTGGTGTGTTTAATAAAACCAAGGGACAAGGTAAGTAAATACAGAGAAAAATTTAGTCTGTGGGATAAAGGTTTACCTGGGCTAACTAATGACACTTTCAACTTAATGCTGATACATTTTGAGTGAGGCTTTTAGAAACGCTACATAGAGGAAAATATCAAATGTGTGGAAAAGTGCCCTAAACCTAGCAAGAAGAAAAATGTAGGAGTTAGTAAAAAAAACAATCCTCAAAGCTTTCAGCTCAAATGCAGCTGAAGTAATGAAAGTAAAGAGGGTGGCAGGGCTCCATTTCAAATGAACAAGGATTTAGCTCCTTTCACAAAGGCATCTGAACTTCTTTGGTGTAGAAATCAAGCTGGAAGTCTAAAGCAGCGGTTGTCAAATTTAGGGTTGGGACCCAGTACTGGGTCACAAACCATCAAGCACTGGGTCGCTGCACCCCCTGAGGCCACTGCCAAAAGACGGGAAAGCATTGCTCAAAGGTGTAATTGCTGAGTCGTGGGCATAAATAATTTTTCAACTGGATCCTGAAGAAAAAAGTTTGAAAACCACTATTCTAAGGGAACAGGCCCTTACACATACTTCCTGGTTCCATGCAGATATAAATAGTTGCCAAATGGAAGAAAGTAAGAGGAAATGGGGGGCATTTGTGAACTTTTTTCTCCATTTTTCATTGTTAAAGATTTATCAAGCCTTTCAAACTTTGAACTGCTTTAATTAGGCTTATAAGACTATTGAGGAGAGATAATCCACAAAGCCTCAGTACCTCCCCAACTACTTCTCAGAGTTTACCTATGGCCAGGCCCACAGACAGCAATTCTGGGCCCCAGAGCAGAACAGTCCTGCCCCACTACATCCTCCCACAGCCCTGCCCATAGTCCACTCCTGTTTCACCCCAGGTCATGCTCCCATTCTACCCCAGGACGCTCCCACGCAGCCCACTTGCTGCTCCAACATGGCCCCATTCCTCTCTTCCATATTCCTCCTTCCCCCACGTGGTGGGTGACAGCCGCTGGGGGCTGAGCAGTAAGGGGAGGGATGGAGGAGATAAGGGGCACAGCAACAAGCAATGGTGGAGAGGCCAAAGGGGGAGAAGGAAGGACACAGTGAGAAGCAAGTGGTGGGGCCTTGGATGGAGCAGGGTTGGGGTGTGAATGGGGCCATCAATGGAAGAGGCCTGGGCCCTTTGGAACCGCAGCAGGCCTGCCTATGGCATTACACAATACTGATCAGCTTTCCCAGGAAAGCTGCAATCAGATGCTACCTAGAGACGGGCTGAAATGAAAGGTTTATGGGGTCCAGAGCCCACGTCAGTACCCTATCCTGTGATGTTCTTCATGGGATTTTGCACTGCGCCCATCACCGAGCCATCTGAGCACTTGTCAGTCATGCACCATGGCAATGCAACAGTCATGAGTTGTTTGTCCTTCCATCCATTCTCCCACGGGAGAAGTGTGCAGAGTCAGGTGTCGTGTTCTGGTAGGGTAGTTTGGTTGCTTGGCTTGGTTTGGGGATTTGTCAAATATCCTCTTGTTTATATCAGAGAAGGCAAGGAGAAAAAATGCCCCTAGCATTTGGAGCAGAAAGTAGTGACGTTTGTGATAGCGCTTAGTTCCTAGGGGAATTCAAGCCACAATTTCAGACCACCCCTGAAAAGGATCGGTCTCCACACAGGCAAGCTGTACTCTTCTTTTGGAGACCTCCATTATACCAAAAAAATGAAGTTGTTGACCAGAGTCTTTGTCCTGGAGCTTTAACTAGTCTTTTAGGGATCTAGGAGTGCTTTGAAGGTAAGGACCAAGACCTCAGCATTGATTCAGAGTTCCCCAGGAAGGCAGCGTAGAGCATGGAGAGCAGGCCTGATGTGGTCACTAGCCTGCACTGCTGAGGAGATGCACTGCAGCAGTCCGTATTAGCTGGAGTTCCCTAAGTGCTGAAAGATTTCTGTCCAAGTGTATCACATGGCTGCGGTCTAGCCAAGAGGTGACAGTGGCAGGAATAACTGAGGGCCAGGTCGTCTTCTGCCAAGATGGGACAGAGTCGCCAGCCAGCCGCAGAGGGCAGAAAGCATTGTGTGCTGCTGTTGAGGTGTCAGGGCTCACGGTCATGAAGAATACAACAGCACATGTAAACTATAGACTGAACTGAACAATTGTAGAGCTGAACCTTGAACAAAAGGAGACGGCCCCTCCACTGCAAACTGCTCAGAAGCCTTCCTTTGCCCACGAGCACAACTTCCGTCTTGTACCGGTTCAGCTTCAGCCAGCAGGTCTACATTCATGAGCTAATCTAAGCCAAAGACTAGACCATCTTGGCAGTAGGCGTGTGGTTGGATGTGGTGCAGGAGAGGGGCATCCTGTGTATGGTCAACATATCACTGGGCCTTGAGTCCCTGTCTGACCAATTCACCTAGTGGTTTTATGGAGATTTTGAAAAGGACTTGGCAGATCCTTGTAGGACTCCACAGGTCAGAGGTCTAGTGATTGAGGCCCATCACTTATCTTTGGGTCAGTCCCTCCGGGAAGGAGACTCAAACCATTGTAGCACATTACCCTGGACTCCTGCCGCCTCTCTCAGGCAAGACAGCAGTTTCCTGCTCAACAGTGTTGAAATGCTAAAGAAAGGCCCAGGGGGATGAGAACAGAGATCTAGCCTCTAACCCTTGAGGGGAGGAAATCATTAATCAGTGCCATGAAAGCAGTTTCAGCTTCATTTGCCTAGCCCGAATCCACAGTCTACAAGCTCTTGACTTTGCCTTCCACTCAGTGAATCCAGTGGTTTCACGCCAATGTTCCCTCTAAGCTGCGCATGCATGCAGCTGTCCTGGCTCGCCGGTGCACGCCTCAGCACCCACCGCACAGGGCCCGCAGCCACGGCTCCTGGCCGACCCTGAACACATTCTTCCAGCCAGCAAGGAGCTGTTCCACAGAGTTTAAAATCTCCCCTGAACATGCTCGGGGTGGGAGATTTTAAACTTCCTTCCTGCTGCAGCTTCCTGCCGGGCAGAAGAATGGCAGCAGTGAGGGGCAAGCTCCGCGTGGGAGCAGCTCCGGCAGCTGGGGGAGTCGGGGACGATGAGCTGGGGGACGGGGTGCCCAGGAGGCTTGGGGAAGCCAGCTGGTGGGTGCACAGGGAAGGCGCCCAGCTGTGGGACTTGGGGAACCCCCCACCCACCAGGGATGGTTCTTGGGGGGAGCAAGCAGCTTCCCCATGACTAGGGTTACCTACCAGACATCTGGGAAAAGGAGGTCAAGTTCTCCTTTTTATCTTCATGTCCTCCCTCCAGCAGGCTTCTAAAAATAGCTGAATTTGTCAGAGCTTTTTACTTTTGATGTATAGATTTTTTTTAAGTGCCCAACACAGGGCTTGAACCTATGAGCCTGAGATGAAGAGTCTGCTGTATGCACAGGGAACAGAGAAATGTGATGAAAAATCAAGGGGGAACAGAGTACACAGTTTGCCTCATTCTTCGAGGACTTTTATAGCTGCTAACTCTGTAGCTCAGTTGGTAGAGTAACAGGCTATTAACATTAGGGTCATGGGTTTGCATTCTGCACAAGATGCTTTAACTTTTTGGACTGTTGCTCCCCACGTAAGGGCTACACTGCGAGAAAAAAGTAGCTAACACTAATAAAATAAAGGAAAATAAAGTATACCATAAACAAAACTACTAACAGGGACCAATAAAGTAAAACAAATAAAGGGGCACATTTGAACTGGTTAGAAACAATTTGGGACTTTTTTTTTTTAATTGTAGAATGGGCTTCTGTGGAAAATGAAAATGGAGAGGCAAATTAACTGTCTTTTTTGTTTACTTTTTTAGGTGCTCTTCAAGTTTATATTTGCAAATTTAGTTTTTTAGTCTCATGAACATTAATGAAAAGGTCATCAAAACTTTGGTTTACTGAAAAAATTCAGTTTTCAGTAAAAGAAAACATTTTGGTAATTATTTTTATTTTAAAATAATTTAAAAAACACAACTTTGTGTATTTGTAATGCTGCATTCATTAATCATTACCTGTTTTCCATGGCATAATATGGTAATGATGGCAATGTTCCCTCTAAATGATGATGCAGCTGAGCAAGTTATGGGTGTGTTTGGGGAGCCAGCAGGCAGCAGGGAAGGGGCCCAATATAGGTCGGGGAACTTGCTCAGCTGTGACCATAAATTGCTCAGCTGCAACATCACCTTATAGGGAACATTGGTTGCATCCTTCTGTGACTCAGTTCCCCGTGAGAATAATACTTCCCTGCTTCACAGGGGTTGTGTTGTACTCAGTATTTCTGAGGCATTTGGATATTGTGATCATGCAGGACTTATGTTCCTAGACAGGGAATTTAGGAGAGTCCATCTGTGAAGGACTGAGGAATGAGGGGGAAAAAAAGCAGCATAGAGATTTTTTTTTTATGTCTTTATTTTTGTATCAAATGAAAACTAACAAGAGTCTCGTAAAAACCCTCAGATCTTCCCAAGACACATAACTCTGATCAGCACACTGGAACATGCATGCTCTATGAAGCGCACTACCAACATCTGCCGAGGTAACTGTGGAACACAGGGAGTTTGTTGCATTCACAGTGACAGCTGTTAGAGGCTTTATTTTCACCGAGCCAAAGTAGTGACCTCACGAGCAGAGCTCACAATGATGTGCTCAGAATGGGTAGTTTTAAAGGAATTAACAGGGGTGAGCAACTGGGGATTTCAGTCCAATCTGATATTTCAGTCACGGGTGCATAACCCAAAACTTCACAACCAGAATGGTCCATGCAACATTCTGCCTGACTGAAAGGAAGATGTGTCATCTGGCCGCATAGCAAGTAAAATAATGCGTTCATATGGCACCATTTTGAAAGAATAGCACAGTTAAGAATCATATGGAAAGGCTTTGGTCTTCAAATAGCATCAAACTATTCATAGTTTCTTTGCTGCAGATTCAGCAAGCTACATAAGCAAGTGCCTAATTATATGCATTTGAGGGCTAGTCTTCACTGATGGCAGCAAACTAGTTACGGTCAGATTGATCTTCCCAGTCAACTGATTGGGACTGTGGAGACCCACTCAGCCGATCAGAAAGTCAATCACTGAAGACCATCCAGCAAGGAGCATAGTACTGTGTCAAAGGGAGGACATTTTCCTTTGACTCAGCACACAAAAGACACACCAGTAAGAAGACATTAGGCAGTTGAAGGGAGATACACCAAGTATTTTAAGTACTTTGCATATCTTCCTTTGACTGCTGCTAAAATTCTGCCATAGTGTAGACCAGCCCTGAGTAATCCCACTATAGTTTCTTTTCTCTTGCTGAGTGTTACACGCTGTAAGCAACATACTAAACAGAAGTTGTAGAGATGTGCTGTTTTTAAATAAATTCTGAAGCAAGCCAACAACATGCTGCATGGCTTTTTCTTTGTTTGAAGATTAGCTATAAACTAAAGTGCCACACGACTCCTTAATTCCATAGCCAAAGGAAGGATATTTACACTGCTGATCTTACTGTCACTCTCCTATGGCTTAGAGAAGTCACCACAATTTAATACTGTTGTGTTTCCCCAACTGCAACTGGCCCCCATGCAACTCCAAAGTATGGATACTGAACACTGCCAAGCTTCATAAATTCCCAATGTGACTTTAAAGCTGTTTTTTCCTGTAGAAACACTTGCCCTAGATTTTCACTCCAGAGCAGATTTCTAGGCCAGGCAATTTCACTTAAACACAGACTCTAAAGTTGTGCAGGGAGTTATTAAAAAAGACATTAATGAGATGGGATGTGTAAACTTCATCCATAGCGAATGGTAATTACCTGAGAAATTTGCATCAGACCAATGGAAAAAATCCTTTCTGTTTGAATCCAAATTTTCACCTCTTCTGATCTAAACTGGATCTGGATAAAGACAAAAACAGTCAATAATCCATACTTAGTTACCAGCCGTTAATGGAAGACTCTTTCCGTCAATTATCCATTAGCTAAGTGAAGCAACCCAATAAATAGTGGGCAGGTCCATGTCTTTGCTTACTTCCATTTGGTCCCATGTCAAAAAGCAAGACAGCCAGTAGAAGGAAGAAACCAAACTGAAATAACAAGGGACTTTCCCTCAAACATTGCCTAGCTCTGCAGACAAGTGGCAACATTTTCCTGAGGCACAGCCAGCCTTGCCTTTCTGGCCAGAGCAGTGATGCTACATGTCCTAAGAAGACTCCAAGGGACTCAAAACATCAGGCAAGTCACAAGGCAATAGCTTCAGGGTCTTCGTCCCCATATTTCTGTCAGTACACCAGAATCATCTTTCATCTTACGGAGATTGCAAATTCACAGACAGTTGTAAAAATCTGAGGGCAGCAATCTGGACAGTGACTGAGAGAGGAATTCACTGAACAAAAAAGTGACAGTCAAGACATGGCATTTTTTCTTGACAATAAGATGTACTTTCAATGGGACGGATCCCATTAATGTCAATAGAAGAATTTTACACCTTTTCAGATGCTTCAGTTAGGCCTCTCTCTCCTTGGCCTTCAAAGTAAACCAATTTAGACCCACTACTCCCAGGTCAGAGGCAGTGTGAGAGTAAGTGAAACACTGGTAAGTCGGTGTTGAGTAAGTGTAAGACCTGGTCTAAGATCTGGTCTATGCACAAAATTGTATCAGTGTAACAAAAGTTTTGATGTTGCTCTGCTTTAGTTAAACAATTGCTGTTTGTGTGTGAACACACTTACATTTATTTAAACCTGTTTCATACTAGTTTAGTCTGACATTCTCCAATATCCCTGAGTGCTGTGAGGAGCAACATCACCAGCAAGTGATCTCAGGGAATTGGTCAGTATTACAATTCATCATGCCCAGAAGCACAACTTGTGAAGCCCATGTTTTTGGGCAAGGCAGCAAAATCCCACATGGCTGCATCATGGATGAATACCAAAACCCATCTCTCTTCCCCTCTTCAAGCCAAAGCACTGGCGATGCAAAGAAAGAAGATTACATAGAACTAAAGATGTAGCTCTGACAGTTTACCCAAACCATGTGAAAGTGATTAATGAAAAAGGCCTACTGCTTCCAATATATTCCCTTCTCAGCAGACATCTAATTGCAAGATGGAATTCTACAAGTTGACTGTAAACCTCTCAGGTCAAAATGAAACATACTGAACTATTAATAAAAATATATTTACTCTTCTCTTTAAAAATTAAATACTTAGAAATATGCCCAGCTACGGATCTCCCAAAGCAAAATTCCCAGTCTATATTTTAAACTAACTATTTGTATCTTTAACTGCTTTGCAAATCTACAGAAAGAGCCAAGTCAAAATTTCTCCCCTCTGCGGTTTTATTTTATTAATGAAAGTGTGAACGGAAGAATCACAAATATTTGTTTTAAGGAGTCAGCTCCCATATTTATACAATACAGCCACTTAAATATTATGAAGATCAACAAATCACACATCTAAGTGTGCACATACAACCCACATGTACAAAACTAAAGAGGATTCTTTTCTGACTGGCATAAATATTTAAATGACTGCACAGTATATATATGAGAGCTGAAAGAAATATCCGTGATTCTTCTGTTGATACTGCCATGGGCCTGCCTGGACTCATCACTTTAGAGAAATAATGACTATAGCAACAAGCCACTCAGTATCACTAAAAAATCCACTTACGCTGACCAACTGGACAAATCATCACACAGGGGTGCCTCAAGGCCCCCTCTTCATCCTTCATCCTCACCCCCCCACACACACACTCACACTTTGCTTGTCCACACAATAGGATTCTTGTTCTCCAGGTTTATACCACAGACAACAATCTTGCAATCTTTACAGGTAGTCCCTGGAGCCAAGCAAATCAACCACTGACTTCCTATTAGCAGTCAATGGGAGATAAAACGGGTGAAGACTACATAAGAAAAAACTATGCCTTCAACAAGGCAGGTGACATGTCCATAAACAGAGCTGCTTGAAAAAGTCTCTAAAGGGAAAATGGATTTTTAGAATGAAACATTTCAACAAATGGATATTCAGGCCAGGTCTACACTAGCAACGTTTCCTGCTATAACCATGTGGTTGGAGCTGTAGTTTTCTTACACTTCTATACTGGTAAAAGAGTTTTGTCAGTATGGCTTTTTTCGCCTGGAAAATAAACTATGGCAGCAAAAGCACTCTTTTCCAGGGTAACTGACATCTACACTAGGAAGATCTGCCAATCCATTTTGTTTTTCTAATACTGTCTAGGTGTGACACTATCTGGCTTTAGAGAATCATGTATAATTATTTTCATATTAATAATATTTGCAATAATCCATATGTGATATGCCATTTTTGGTACCAATTGAAAGATTGAAATCGGGTAGGAAGGATTCTACGGTGTATATGAACGTGTCATATCTGTATTGGAAGCTAGGAATAGGTTAATTCTATTTGTGTTTCAACTTATTGGATTCTAGGACACTCTCCAGCCTAGATGTCTACTAACTTTTGTTTCTCTTAATGGCCCATTAAGGAAGCTCCCAGGTATAACAGGCCCAGGTAGAAACCTGTTGAGCCACTAGGACCTGCCCATGTGTCTCAGCTCCTTTCTGATTTGCAAAAACTAAATACAGCATGAGGAAGGCCAGAGGTGATAAAAGGCAGCAGCCCCATCTCCATTTTGTCTTCAGTGTCCAGCCTACAACCAATACCATCTCTGGAGCTATTCCTCTATGACTGGACAAAGGACTGAGACCCACCCAGGTGCTGGGTGTCTACCAGAGAAATTGGACTAACCTGCAAACTCCAAATTCTTCAAGGATTTGTTTTCTATAGACTCTAAATCGTTTGTATGTATGTGATTCACTTTGACCCTTTAACATCTTTCATTTTGTTTCTCTTTTTTTATATTAAACCTTTAGTTTTAGTTACTCAGGGATTGGCAGGCTGTGTGGTATTTTGGGCAAATCCAAGCCTATATTGTTCTGGGTGATGTGGCTGGCCTTTTGGGGTCAAGAGAACCTATTTCTTTAATAGACCTTGTTGCTAGGTGGGGACCAGAGGAGCTGACGTGTAATAAAGGGGGCTGTTTCTATTTTGTTATGCTTCATGCTAACCAGTGTGGGGAATCAGAAGCATGCTTTGTTACTGATTGGGAGACTGGTTTACGTACCACCTATCAGTGGTTTGCGGTTTTGGCCCCTGGTTTTGCAGCTTGCCCTGATTTTTACACATTCAGGAGGTTATCCCAGGAGGTTTGTGTCACTCTAGGCTTACAATTTTCATTTCACTTAACATAAAAAACTGTTTTTCCTTTTGATTCATCTTGCCAAAACACTGAATGAAAGATGCCCAACAGAAGAAAAAGATTTCATTTCATTCAAAGATTTTCATAGAAAACAGGTACCATTTTTTCAACCAGTCATAACTGTAAATAGGAAGAGCATCTTATTTAAAGTCCTCCCCTTTCCAAACACTCCTCCATACACACTTTGAACCAAGTATGCTGCCACCTTGCAGGATCAGGTTGCTGGACTGTAATTAGCTCTGGCAGAGACCTCTGGTTTACAGAATGAGAGTTTAAGGCCAGAAGGAATCACATGTTCATCACATAGGCCAGAGAACCTCACCCATTGATCCCTGAGCATTATGTGTCTCTGTAAAGCACCATATCACACTGTCCATTTGAATGTATAAACAGCAACAATTATTAAACAACATGTTACTTGTAAACTACAGAAAGGTGATCTAGATGTGGGTGTGAACCTGGTTGAAAGATCATCCTCAAAAAGTAGTTATCAGTAGTTCATTGTCAAATTGAGGGAATATATCTAGAAGAGTCCTGCAAGAGCCAGTCCTGGATCTGGTACTATTCAGTATTTCATTAATGATTTAAATAATGGAGAGAAGAGTATGGTTATAAAATTTGCAGAAGACACCAAGTCATGAGGGGTTAACAAGCACTTGGAGGACAGGATTAGAATTCAAAATGACCTTGACAGGCCAGAAAATTGGTCTGAATATAACAAGATGAAATTCTAGAAAGACAAGCGCAAAGTACTTCACTTAGAGTGGAACTATCTAATGCCCAACTACAAAAGAAGGAATAAGTGGCCAGGCAGCGGTACTGCTGAAAAGGATCTGGGGGTTACAGTGGATCAAACTGAACACAAGTCAACAATCTGATGCAGTTGCAGAAAAAACTAATGTCATTCTGAGGTGTTGCATGTAAGACATAGGAGGCAACTTTCCCTCTTTACTTGGCACTGGTGAGGCCTCTGTTGGAGTATTGTGTCCAGTTCTGAGAGCAACATGTTAGCAAAGGTATGGATACACTGAGAAAGCCTCGAGGAGAGCCATGAAAAAGGTGTAAGATTTAGGAAATTTAACCTCTGAAGAAAGGTTAAAAGAAAGAGGTCATGAAAGAAGACTTGAAGAGAGATCTGATAATCTTCTAATATGTCAAGGGCCTTTATAAACAGGACAGTGATGAGTCTCCATGTCCACCATAGGTAGGACAAGTAATGATGCGCTTAATCTACGGCAAGGCAGATTTTGGTTACAGTACGTAAGAGGAAATATTGTCTAATTCTACGGGTAGTTAAAGAGTGGAATAGGTGTCCAAGGAATATTGTGGAATCCCCATCATTGGAGGATTTTAAGAACTGGTTGGACAAATCACTAATGTGGATTGTCTAAATCTACCTGGTCCTGCCTCAGCTTTGGGGCCTGAAATAAATTGCCTCTCGGGGTCTCCTCCAGGCCTCCATCTCTATGGATATGTCTACACTTAGATTGTTAAATCGAATTAATGTAAATTGATCTAATAATCATTAAATTATATTAAATCTAATTAACATGGCTCCACTAGAAACCCAAATTGAACGAGCATGTCCATGGACAAGACTTGATAGCTCGATTTAGAAGAGGGGCACCATGGGAGGTGTGATAACGTGGACCCCAAGAAGGGCCATGCCTCCACCCAGTATAGGGAAAGAGGGAGAAGGACAAAAAGGGTTAATTCGCATTAATGGTTACTTTGAATTAATACGGTTACACTGCATTAAATCGAACTACTGTAATAAGTTTGATTTAACCATCATTTTGAATTTAAGGGAGGTTTTATAATTTCAAAATGACCTTTCCTTATTTCAAATTGAGGGAAGTCCCTTATTTCAAACTAAGGAAAGCTAGTCTAGCTGTGCAATAATTTAAATTGAATTAATCATGATTAATTCTATTTAAAGTGTAAGCATAGACATAGCCTATGAAATTACCTTACTTGACTCTTATCACAGGAAACATTCCCTGTATACTAGAAAGTGAAAACTGAAGAGCAACCCTCAGCAAGGAATGATTCCTACAGCAGCTGCCTTAGCCTCAGCCCACAGCACAATTTTTTTTCATAATTAGCCACAGAGCTAAGCCATACAGTTTTTACCCACTCCTTTAAATGAAATTATTTTGGTGTAGCAGGGCTCAGGTGCTCTTTTACCATTGGTAAGAAAACCATCCATCTAGTAGATGAATTGTGATCAATACTACTGCACATCGATGTACAAACACACAGATATGTGCACACTTTTCCTGGTTTCTAACTTGGAGCGGCCTATTGCCAACCCCACACTGTAGCCCAGTCTCCAGATCCTCTCAGTAATCAGGCTCTGTGGGTCTCACTTTATCCTCACTGCAGCCATTCCCTGTTGACACTAAGGCAGGACTAAGCCTACCTCTGCCACCCTGGCGAGAGAGAGAGACATCCTTAACCCCATTTCCTGGTAGGGAAACTGAGGCACAGAGCAAAGCCATGAATTGCCCAAATCACCCAGTGGGCCAGTAATGGAGCTGGGAATAGAACCCACATCTTCTCAATACCAGTCCGGGGCTATGTCTACACTTACGAATGCTAGTTTGAACTAAGTTAGTTTGAATTAATTAATTGGAACTAATTGCAATTAATTTGAACTAACTTAGCTTGAATTAGCATGTCCACACTAGAAACCTAAATCAAACTAGCATGTCCATTCACAGAATCACAGGACATGCCAGTTCGGCTTGGGGGGGGGCACCATGGGAAGCGTGGCAACATAGCACCCAAGAAGGGCCATGCCCCCACCCAATCCATAAAAAGAGGAAGGCACCCTGGGAGGAAAAAGGTCAAACAGCCTTTAGTTTGAACTAACCATTAGTCCAAACTAACGTGACTCCACTGGGTTAATTCAAACTAATAAGTTTGAACTAACTGTTAGTTCGAACTAAAGGCAGGTTTTACTATTTCAAAATAAGCTTTCCGTAGTTTGAACTAAGGAAAGCCAGTGTGGATGTGCACCAATTTAGCTTGAATTAAGTCTCCTTAATTTGGACTAAATTCCCAGTGTAGAAATACCCCAGGATACTAGCCACTAGACAATCCTCCCATGATGCGGCACTGAAGGTAGAGACACAAAGGAGATTTTAAAAAAAACAACTTTTGTTTAAAAAATAGGGAAAAAATTACCCCTTCCATGTCTAGCACTTTCTCCTCTCTTTGCAGTATGGCCTATTTTCTGTGTTTCTAAACAAACAGAGGAGAAAACTCCCATTAAAGCACTCCAGGGTGTGTGTTTATCCAGCCATTAATTCCAGGTTTATATTGCTGAACGAAGACCACAGAGCTCATGCCGTGCACTAGGTACATGTTATGCACCAACCAGTCATCCCCTGATGTGAATTATGGCAATGATATCTGCTACAGTGCTGCCACATATCCAGGGCAAAATTCTGCTCACTTCCAGGGCCTGGGGCAGACGGCCAGCTCCATGCATCACTTAGCAGAACGTCAGTGGGACCCACAACATGCACTGAGTCTTTGCCCCTTTGAACAGATTTGTCTGTTCGCTAGATGAAAATGGAGCCCCTGCATCAGTTTACATCCAGCCTTTTTATACCAAATGCCCTTTGTCATCTGTTCAGCTTTGGAAATCCCTGTTTGAATCAGTATATGCAAGTCTCCTTAGTGGTGGTTCCTGCGTCCCAGTCCATGCCTAGCGTAGACCTCCTCAAAATGCCAATGTCAGGGAAGGCTGCAAAAGGAAACCAGATTCTCTCAGCACTGGTGGGTAACGCTGAAGTTAAATGCCAGAACCAACCACAAATTGCGGTTCTGATTCCCCCACAAGAAGCTAAAGCAAAAAATATACAGCCCCCCCTTTTACTGCATTTCAGTCTGTAACTGCCAATCACCGTAGGGCCTAGAAAGAGAGAAGTCATTACAACTCTGTGCTCTTTACCCAGTTCTCCTCACCATTAATGGTCAGCCACATTACCAGATCACTATGTTTGGATCTTACCCAAAATCTCATGCTACTGGCCTATCCTTTGTGAAGTCAACTAAAGGTTTATTATAAAAAGAAACAAACAATCACGGAAAGAGGAATTATGTGATTCAAGCAGTCAGATACAAACAATTTATTTGAAAGTCCCTATCTACCAGGAGGGCTGCACCAGAAGCTTCCCCATGCACCATCTGCCTCCGCCCCCAGGGCACACCAGCTGTACTGGAGCCAGGGCAAGAAAGCTGTGGAGAGCGGCCTCTGGCCCCAGGGTCCCCCCAGTGTTGGCCAACCCACCCGCCACTATGATGTATGGCCAGGACCCCAGGCAGGGATCCCCATGATGGTGGAGGACTGTGGCCCTCGGCTGGGAGGGGGGCCCGCAGTGGTGGGGATTAAGGGGCCCTGGGGCCCCTTAACCTAGTCCATTTCTTGAGTTTCAAGATATGAGCACTTATTTGTGAAAACTGTGCAGCCTCTAACTAGTGTCCTGACCAAGAACTCAATTCACGTTGTAAGGAAGAGTCGGTATGCTAGACTGAGTGAGCTCATGAGCTGACCAGCTTTCCTCTAGCCTGCAGAGCACCTGCCAGGTTAAAAAAGAAATTCTCCTGTTCTAATGTAGTTCCAATTATTAAGAAGAGCAATTAAAAATGCGATGCTATGACTCACCACATCCATACAGCCAACAAAATTAGGACTCCTTTTTAATGGATTTTTTCACCACCCTCCTAGAAAGTTTGGCAGCAAGTTTAGTCACTGCAGTCATCACAGAAACAATATCTCTATATGGTGACTTCAAATTGCTTTTCCTCGATAAACTGTGAACCAATAAAGCTGCAACATTTGGCCAACATTATACTTCAAATGCTTCCACCTGGCAGGCATCCAGTACAAACCAGATGGATAAATACTGGTGCAGGATGCTTACCACAGACATTTTGTAAGTAGCTATCCTCTGTATACAGATGATATTTAAGTTGGTTCACTGTACACGCATGCTAATATTTGCTATGAAGACTAAAAATGACTGCAAAAACAACAAGAGTCCTGTGGCACCTTAAAGACTAACAAATATCTTCGAGCATAAGCTTTCATGACTCCCACCCACTTTGTCAGAAGCAAACTAATGGCAGACTCTCCCAAACCCAAAATACAAATACAAATTAACACTGAGCCACCAGTGCCTTAAACATCACTGAACATCCTAGCAAAGCAGAGATTAAAGATATTAAAACTCTTAATGGTTCATTCGAATTCTGCTTTTTAAGATCTTACAGGGTGAAATTAGCAACTGCCAGACCCCTCTGCAAAGTCTTAGCCAAACGCCAGTGAACTAATGTGCGGAAATGAATGGGAAAGTTCCAGTTTCTCACATCATGTAGGCAGCCAACTCCATAACCTTTGTTAGGACAGTGACACTAATTACAAATGTACAGAAAACAGTTTTCCTATGAAAGTTTTTGTGATTTCAAAGATTTTTTCCTATCCCAAATGAGGAAAAAACAGCACCAAAATTTCAAAAATATTCAAGGAAAAAAAAACTAAAAAACCAAAGACCAAAAAAACCCAATGAGTTCAAATCCATCAAAGCATTTTGTTTTGGTAATTATTTAAAATGAGCTTCCAGTTCCAAACAAACAATCATTTCAAACTGATAAAGATCTTTGCAACTCGATAATTTTGAAACACGTTTTCCAATTTTTTTCCAAGCAGAAAATTTGTCGAAACTGAGTCGTTCCCGTGAAAAAAAGTGGTTTTAACAAATCAGCATTTTCCACAGAAAAATGATTTATTGAAAATTACAGACCACCTCTATCCCTCCTCGGCAGCCGAAATATGGACCATTGCCCTTGTGTACTCAGACATGCTAGGGCTTCTGGAAACTGGCTCTACGTGACCATGGTCTCTTCTCTTACACACCTTCCACTTCACGGACATACGTAGACCCCATCGGCCCTGTGCCTACTGAGTGATGGGTCACCCTCAGGGCTGGATCAAGGCCTGGGAGGGCCTGGGGCTGCCCACCCTTGTGGTGCCCCCATTGTGGTGGCACCTGGCCCTGCCAGTGCTGGGGGGTGTGGTGAGGGGCTCCAGGACCCAGCTGTGGGGAGGCCTGGGAGGAGGGGCCCCCATACCAGTGCTGCTGTGCGGCCATGGGGCTGGGAGAGGGGGACAGCCAGTGCTGCTGGTGGGGAGCTAGGGAGGCCATGGACCAGCGCTACATGGGGGGCCTACCGCCCACACTGCTGAGGTGGGGGGCTCTGTAGGGGCTGCAGGCCAAAGACCATGGCCATGGCGATCCTGCCCTGTCCCCGGGCTGGCTGGTCTGGAGTAGACCGCTCACCCAACGCAGGGACTGGGAAGGCAGGCTGAAGGTGGGTGGGACAGAGCTGGAGAAGCAAGCCAAGGTCAGATTTTTGGCTTTAGGCTGGGGCCCAAGGCTGCGGCTCATATAGCCCCTGCCTAAATCCAGCCCTGGTCCCCCTGCACGTCACTTCCACAGCCAGTGTCCCCCAGAACCAGTCACACACACCCCGCCCCGCACAGCCAAGGAGATTGTGTAGAAGACTCTTCCATACCACCTGTGTTTCCAGGTTTACATGTCACGGCACTGAACTGGGACTCAGGAGATTTGGATTCAGTCACAAACTCTGCCAGACTGTACATGTGATTTGGGGGAGTCGTGTCATCTGTGACTCAGCTTCTAATCTGTAAAACAGCAGTAGTTTTTCCTTTGGCTGTCTTGTGTAAGGCTGGGAGCTGACCCTGCCTGTGAAGACTGAAGTAAAAACAGCACTGAGTACTTCAGCCATTTCCACATCATCCACCACATGGCTACCTGCCCCATTCAGTAAGGGACCGACACCATCCCTGCTCCTCTTCTTGTTACTGGTATACTTGTAGAACCCCTTCCTGTTATCCTTCACATCCCTTGCTAGCTGCAACGCCAATTGCCCTTTGGCCTTTCTGATTTTATCCATGCAGGCCCGTGCAGTATCTTCATACGCCTCCCAAGCCATCTGTCCAAGCGTCCACTTCTTATAAGCTTTCCTTTTCTGTTTCAGTTCACTGTAGAGTTCGCTGCTAAGCCACGCTGGGCATCTTCCATATTTGCTGTTTTTTTCTGCACATCAGAATGGTATCTTCCTGTGCCCTTAGCAGTGTTTCTTTAAAGGGACACCTTTCACCTTCAGATTAGATTATTTGAGGCTCTTTCTGCATACTATCTTTTGCTAACCAGATGGGGGAGGGGGGTGTTTCAAGGATCTACACAAGTGACTAATAAATACTTTGCCAACTCACCATATTGCTGTTTTTTTACCTCTTTGTGCTGGGGAACTTTCATGTGGATGTTAGTGGGAACATATATTATTCTGCATGTGATTCAGAAACCAAGGGTGTTTTGATACTCTCTGCCAACTTAGGAGTCAACCCACAAACTATTTTTGTTTCATTCTTCCAACTCAAGTGAAGACGTGGTGAACACAAAGTGGCCCACCCCAGCTACATCTACAACTTTATTGACTTGGTTGGTGGTCTTGGCTGATCACGCAAGCTAAGTCAGATGGAGCTGTACCACTGCTTGGACAGGGGACATCTGGGGGACACAAGAGATGGCAACGAGGATTCAGTTGAAGTGGTATCATCCTCAGAATTGGTACTAATTCAGGTCTCCTGCAGGAATACTGTGAGAACAGGTACTATAAATGCACCATGACTTCAAGAGGCACTGTGTGGAAGTGCTAACTTTCAAGCACTATATAAAACTGGTGTCCTGATCATTTGTCATTAACAATCTACTGCACTGGCCAAAATCCATCCTAGGCACTGCCTGCTTAATTCACTCTCCGATTGCAGCTGGAGAAGATTAATAGATCGTCAAGCCAGCAGGGACCATTATGATCATCTTGTCTGACCTTCTGTATCACACAGGGCAGACAGCTCATAATTGCTACATCAAACCCCATCACTTGTGGTTGGACTGCAGAAGTTCTTTCTCAGTGATGTCCAATATTGATTTAAAGCTTTCAAGAGGGGGAGAGTCCACCCCTACCCCTTGCTAAATTATTCCAAGAATTCATTATCGTGACTTAAAAAAAAATGGTGCCTCATTTCCAGACCGACCAGACTACACTGTTGTGTGAGATCAGCCACCTTCCATGCGCCCCCTTGTGGTCTCAGTGCAGACAGTACACTGCCTCAGTTTCTCCTTTTGAGGTGTTTCTTCTCTACATGACAAACCTTTTATCCAGTCTCAGCCCTTCTTGTGCTCTCGTTTATTAAATTAACAAGCATTCACAGACAAGGTGTCACGTCCACTCATTTATGTCTAGCAGGTCACTCCCAGGGCTTTCCTGCCTGCCATCTCACTCCCCAACACCCAGGTTTCTCTGTTGCACACCACTCACTCCCATCAACCTCTGTACTCTACCCTGGTGTCCATGAGAACGCTCTCTTTGCAGTTCCATTCTGCTTTTCACCGGGAATCAGCTGACCCCTACTCAGGCATCACTGACAGGACCCTCCCCAGTCCATTCAGTTTTGCCCCACTGGCAGGAGTAGGCCTGAGTCCAGCAGCAGACAATACAACACGTTTATTGGGATCTTTTCCACACAACCATCCATTAGGACCCCATAGTCCTTTACACCAATAAATTTCCCCTCCCAATACATTTCCACCTCTCCCCAGTAAATTCTCTCCCTCCCCGGTACATTTTACTGCCCTTCCTTCCTGGTTTACATTGGTTTTTATAATCTATTTTAGCCAATCATCTTTTCAATATTATTTCAAGGTCATTTTTTAAAACCAATCCTAACATATTACAACATAAGTCTCTAACCAATCATATCCCACCACCTTGCCTGATTGCAACTAGTTATAGTAAAATAAGAAAACAAAGAGTCCTGTGGCACTTAAAGACTAACAAATATATTTATTATAATATATATTAATATATTATAACATTTTATATATTATATTATATATAATATATTAGATGATATATTTATATAATACATATTGTATATTGTAATAATATATATAATTATAAGTAATATATATTTATTGCATATTTGTTAGTCTTTAAGTGCCACAGAACTCCTTGTTTGTCTGTTTTGCTGAACTAGACTAACACAGCTGCCCCTTTGGATCTTGTCAACTATTTATAGGACAGACAAACGATCCAGGACTCAGACAGATGTGATCAGAACAATAGATACTAGGATGATCAAACAATAAAAATGTAGACTCTATCACCACAGGTATTTGCAGACAAGACGGGATACTATCAACTTTGAGCATTTTAGGGTCTTTCTTTATCTCTTGGCCTCTTCTAAGGTGATGTGTTGGAATGTGTGGATGTGAGTGCACGCCTCCCAGCTTATGGCTGCCACTGGTGCTTTTTGCTTTTGCTTAGCCAAAAGTACAAGGCCTCAGCCTGTCAAGCAACCTATGGTATTGATTCATTGGTTTCCAACCACTGTAGCTAACTAAGTGATACAAACGTACTTAAAAATCATAGGCCTTACAGGCAGGCCTAAATATCTATTGTCTAACAGTCGCCTACTTAGCAACTAGGGCTGCCTGGCCCCAGGCCTCTTGCCCTTAAAGAACGAGCCACCCTGTTACATGTACCCTTGCTGGATTCTAATAAACATTTACTGAGTTTCACCCCAGGGGTGGGTTACTCCTATGAACAGCAACTAAGTGCCAATCACAATGTTCTGACTGTACCCGGGTTTAGGAAAAAATGGCAATGAGAATTTCTCGTACCTCAGGACTTTCAGATTTGGCCCATAGCATGCACAATCAGCTGACAAAGTTAGAGAACTCCTTTAGGATTCATTTAGATGGAAAGTGCCATATAAAAATGCAGGATAATCATCATAAAGACAGACTACAAAACAATCAAGAGCTCTCATTCCACAGTCTCCAATGCGCTTTTAAGTTTGTGAACTGTAAACATGCAGACACCTTGGAGAAATCATATTACAAGGAGTACAGAGAACAGCTTCCATGGGGGGGGGACACAATCTATTGGAAACATAGCAGAGAAGAAAAGAAGAGACATCAAGGAGGTAGTGCTCTATGCAAGCAAATAGCAAAAAAAATCAGATCCATGGGAGAAGAGTGGCCACACTGTTATCAGATCTAGAACATTTTTTACTATTATTATTATTAGTTTTGAAGCCCAAAATAATCAACTGCATAGTTGTCTGTACTATTTTACCTTTGAAAGCAATTCCTATATCATGTAATTGTGCTATGCCACCAACAGAATTCCGACGAGTCTTTCTGGATTATCTAATCATTTGGTAATCTATGTATAAGAACAAAAGCAAAGTATGAAACTGAAAGATTGGTTTCTTCTCTTATTCTCACCCCTAGTCTGAAATCAGTGGTTTGGATTTGCTATGCTTACATAAATCGGAAAGGCAGACCTAACAAATCTTCCCTAAGAAATGCCATCTTACAACACCAGAACTGGGGAAGTGTGCACGGCATACATAGACAACCCATTGTTTCCCTTCATCATCTTAGCAGCAGCTGAAATGTTAAGTCATGGTCCTTGACAGATTCCTCTTTGCCAGAAATTTAAATACAGCTTCCGTGCGTGCACACACACAAACACACATACAGCGTGAAGGAAATTAGAGAGGTATAGCTGTGGGAAAGGAGAAGGAACAGTGCAAATCAAGCAGCTTTCTCATGCAGCATTTGGACTATGACATGGCTCTAAGTGTATGCTTCACCAAGGGCCTGATAGAAAACACTCTGAAATCAATGAGAGCCTTTCCATAGACTTCAAATGACTATTAAATGCCTCAGCATCGTTGCGCCTGTTTCAAAGCAAGCCTCAGTGGATGCAGCAGCAATAGACTCTTCTGTGTCCCTGTTGTGAAATGCACCAAGCCATTTAGTTTAATAAATGATGCAAATATAATTGTACATATTAAACATGATTGCCTGGTGGACAGCAAACTAGAAAACACCATGTTTCGGAAAAGCTGTTCTGTCAGCTTATGTTGATCCTGACAAATTAACTAGACATGCCGATTATTTCTAACAAGAACCACCGGCTTCTTATGTCCAAATGTCCATCTCTATTAATTAAGTCCATTTGCTGAACGGGTGCTTTGATTTTTGTGCAGCCTACATGCCAGAAAGGAATGGGGATTTTCAAAAGGGAAGTCACAGAGCAAAGCACACAGATGCTCACTGAAATGAACATACATATGCTCATAAAACATATTACCAGCGATGAGTATTAGGAAGTCACAGAATCGCCTTCAGCTGTCACTTCACTTGGTTTTCATTAGCTTATTCACAAGTGAGGAATACAAATCTTTACCCTTTGTGAATATACTTTGACATCTGTAAATGAAAAATAAATTAGAGTGGGATAGCTCATCCATTCATACCGCAGTCACTGCATCAAACTACATGCACCGTAACTTTTTTTTTTAATGAATTGTATGGGCTTTTCTTTTTTAAACTGAAAAATTCCCAAATGCAAATGAACAAATTTGCTCCAAGAAGTGGGGAGGAAAAAAGCATTTCTGACATCCACTTTGCAATTTCTTCACTTTGTTCAGGATGGAAACCTTGTTCTAATAATCAAAAGAGTCTGCCTAGTTAGCAAACACAAGTATTTCAGAGGGCTCTCTTGTGATCATGGAGAACTCTTCCCTTCAGTTCGTGAATAGCAAATGTCTGTAAAAATATGCACCATGGCTACACTTCATTGCACATGTTTCTGTAATGAGCTTTCTCCACAAATTAATTAGGGAAAAGCAGCTCCAAAAAACACATCAATTTCTGTTTGGGAGAACACTGGGGGGTGAGGGGAGAAAGAAAGCAAGAAAATTTTTAATTTGTTTTTAATACTGTTGTCAGGTTTCATAATTTATTCAAAATAATCATTATCCATCTTTAGCAGATTAATAGTAAGAGATAGTCAAATTATTCATTGCAAATAAATTACTTAATTCAGATTTTTTTTCTCATCAGGAGCCCTTCATAAATAGATTTACTTAATCTTATTATTGTTCAGTTTATGGACCTGATCCAAAACCTGTGGAAGGTCTCAGGCTATGTCTACACTTACAAGTTATTTTGAATTAAGGAGACTTACTCTGAAATAACTTATTCCCTGGCCAAGGAGGCATTTTATTATATCAAATTAAGCAGTTGCTTAATTTGAAATAAGAAACCACTAATTCGATATAATAAAACCTCCTTTCACTTCAAAGTATTGCTTACTTCAAAGTTATCTGTTCGAATTAAGCCATTTTAAGCCGCAGAATAGGCTTAATTTGAACTAATTTCCCTATTCTTTTGCCTGCCTTCCCCTATTTCGAATTACAGAGTCCAATGAAGACTCTCTACTTCAAATTAATAGAGCCAATTTTATTTCAAATTAGAGAGTCTTCACTGGACTCCTAATTTGAAATAATAACTTTGAAGTAGTCCTAATTCAAAATAATAACTTCAATTTAAATTCAAAGTAGTTATTTCAAATTAACTACTTTGAATTAATTTTGTAAGTGTAGCCATAGCCAACATCTTTATCTCCAAAGCCCCCAATAGCCTGAAACCAGAGTGTCCAAAAAAGCCCAAAGTGCTGGGTTGAAAATCAATAGACACTCTTCAGCCACAATGGGATTTTCCAAGCTCATCTTTGCAGAGACAGAACTTTCTCAGGGGACCGCTTCTCAACCGTGGGAAGAGTTGCCTAAGGAGCTTTTGATCATCACATAGGCTCACTACTGCCCCTCCAAACACCTTCCTCTCTGCCTTGTGTAATACAGTACTAGTAGCCAAAAGCCCAGGCCATTCAAAAAGGCATCGGTGGCAAAAAGTCAAAATCAGAGTTTTTGCCCATATGCCCCTGGACTCCAGCCTTCCATCTGGTTCCCCCCAACCCCAGTGATGGCTGCATTTGCTGATATTTTGAACACACAGAGGCGTCAGTCATGCCTGCAGGTATTTCCCTCACTTCTCACTGACTCAACAGATGTTCTAAGCCGCAGTGACACAGTGATGGGTCTGGAACCTTATCGTACAGATCACCACCGATACGGAAAAAGGATCCTCTAGGCTATATGGCTAGCTCAGTCCAGGGAGAGGATGAGAAAACGACCCACACATAGAATCATAGAATCATAGAATCATAGGGTTGGAAGGGACCCCACGAGGTCATCTAGTCCAACCCCCTGCCAAAAAAAGCAGGACCACTCCCATTAGATCATCCCAGTCAGGGTTTTGTCCAGCTGGGACTTGAACACCTCCAGAGATGGAGATTCCACCACCTCCCTAGGCAACTTATTCCAATGCTTCACCACTCGCCTAGTAAGGAAGTTTTTCCTAATATCCAGCCTGGACCGCCCCAGCTGTAACTTGAAGCCATTGCTTCTCGTTCTGCCCTCTGTTACTACCGAGAACAGTCGAGCTCCCTCCTCCTTGGAGCAACCCTTCAAGTAGTTGAAGGTTGCTATCAAATCCCCCCTCAGTCTTCTCTTCTGCAGGCTAAATAAGCCTAGTTCCTTCAGTCTTTCTTCATAGGGCTTGTGCTCCAGCCCTTTGATCATTTTGGTTGCCCTCCTCTGGACTCTCTCTAATTTGTCCATGTCCTTTTTGTAGTGGGGAGCCCAAAACTGGACACAGTATTCCAGATGTGGCCTCACTAGTGCAGAATAGAAGGGAATGATCACATCCCTCGATCTGCTGGTAACACTTCTTCTGATGCAGCCCAGTATGCCATTGGCCTTTTTGGCAGCAAGAGCACACTGCTGACTCATATCCAGCTTCCCATCCACCATGACTCCCAGGTCCTTTTCTCCAGTGCTGCTATTTAGCTGATCACTCCCCAGCCTGTAGCAGTACATGGGGTTTTTTCGTCCCAAGTGCAGGATTTTACACTTATCCTTGTTGAACCTCATGAGATTCCTCTTGGCCCACTGCTCCAGTTTGTCTAGGTCTCCCTGAATCCTGTCTCTGCCCTCTAGGGTGTCTACCATTCCCCCCAGTTTGGTATCATCTGCAAACTTACTAAGTGTGCAATCTATCCCATCATCCAGATCATTAATGAAAACATTGAACAGAACTGGCCCCAGGACCGACCCCTGGGGCACACCACTTGTTACTGCCTGCCAACTTGACATGGAGCCATTGATTCCTACACGCTGAAACCGTTGTTCTAGCCAGTTTTCTATCCACCTTACAGTCCATGCATCTAATTCATACTTCCTTAATTTGCCAATGAGAATGCTGTGGGAAACCGTATCAAAAGCCTTGCTAAAGTCAAGGTATATCACATCAACGGCTCTTCCCGCATCCACAAATCCAGTCATCTCATCATAGAAGGCGATGAGGTTGGTCAGGCATGATTTACCCTTGGTAAATCCATGCTGACTGTTCCTGATTACTCTACGTTCCTCCAAGTGTTTCAGGATGGATTCTTTGAGAAGCTGCTCCATGATTTTTCCAGGGATTGAGGTGAGGCTGACAGGTCTGTAATTCCCTGGATCCTCCTTTTTGCCTTTCTTGAAGATAGGTACTATATTTGCTTTTTTCCAGTCCTCTGGCACCTCCCCCGTTCGCCACGAGTCTTCAAAGATAATGGCCAACGGTACTGCTATCTCATCAGCCAGCTCCCTCAGCACCCTCGGATGCAGTTCATCCGGCCCCATGGACTTGTGCACATCTAGTTTCTTTAAGCAGTCCCTAACCTGACCTTCTGTCACCAAGGGCCTCTCTTCTTCTCCCCAGTCCCCCATACCTAGTGTAGTGGGCTGGGAGCTGACCTTGCTTGTGAAAACTGAAGTAAAAAAAGCATTGAGCACTTCAGCTTTTTCCTCATCCTCTGTCACGAGGATGCCTGCCCCATTCAGTAAGGGACCTACACCCTCCCTGATCCTCTTCTTGTTATTGATATACTTGTAGAACCCCTTCCTGTTATCCTTCACATCCCTTGCTAGTCGCAACTCCATTTGTCCTTTGGCCTTTCTGATTTTATCCCTGCAGTCCCGAGCAATGTCTTTATATGCCTCCTTAGTCATCTGTCCTAGCTTCCACTTCCTGTAAGCGTCCTTTTTATGCTTCAGCTCAGTGCAGAGCTCTCTGTTAAGCCACAGTGGGCGCCTTCCACATTTGCTGTGCTTTCTCCTTATCGGAATTGTATCTTCCTGTGCCCTTAGCAGGGTTTCTTTAAAATGCACCCAACTCTCTTGGACACCTTTCCCCTTCAGATCAGCCTCCCAAGGGATCCTGCCCATCAGTTCCCTGAGGGAGACAAAATCTGCTTTTCTGAAGTCTAGGGTTTGTGTTTTGCTTCTTTCCTTCTTTCCTTTAATCATCAACTTGAACTCAATCATTTCATGGTCACTGCTACCCAGGCTGCCATTGACCTCTACTTCCCTGATAAATTCTTCTCTATTTGTGAGCAGCAGATCGAGAGGCGCAAGGCCCCTCGTTGGTTGCTCCAGCATTTGTACCAGGAAGTTGTCCTCAACACTCTCCAGAAACTTCCTGGATTGCCTGTGCACTGCTGTATTGGCCTTCCAGCAGATGTCAGGGTAATTGAAGTCCCCCATGAGAACCAGGGCCTGTGATCTAGAAACTTCTGTTAGTTGTCCACAGAATGCTTCATCCACTTCCTCCTTCTGATCTGGTGGTCTGTAGCAGACACCTACCACAACATCCCCCTTGTTGCTCTCCCCTCTAAACTTAACCCACAGACTTTCAACTGGCTTGTTTCCACTTTCATAATGAAGCTCTGAGCAGTCATAGAGCTCCTTTACATATAGTGCTACTCCTCCCCCTTTCCTTCCCTGCCTGTCCTTCCTGAACAGTCTATACCCATCTATTGCAGAGCTCCAGTCATGCAAACTATTCCACCACGTCTCTGTTATCCCAATCATGTCATAGTTCTTTGTCTGCGCTAGTGCTACCAATTCCTCCTGCTTGTTTCCCAGGCTCCTTGCATTTGTGTATAGGCACCTAAGATACCCAGCTGATTGTCCTACTTTCCCATTTTGACATTCAATTCTATTGTATCTACCTCCCTGGATTTTCTTTTGGTGTTGACCTCCCCCACCTGCCTCAGGCATTAGGGCTTCATTAGAGCATCTAAGAAAGTTATTTGATTCCCCCCGCATGTTCCAATTATCCTCTCTTCTATCCCTGTAGTTACAGTCCCGGCACCCCCCAAGTTCCATCCCATCCCCCTGGTCTCCCACATAGTCACTTACCTGTGGGCTTTGGTCTCCTTCCCCCTTCAGACCTAGTTTAAAGCCCTCCTCACTAGGTCAGCCAGTCTGCGTCCAAATACGCTCTTCCCCTTCCTCGAAAGATGGAGTCCATCTCTGCCTAGCAGTCCTTCTTCCTGAAATGATAAGGTGCTCATGATAAGGTGCACATGATAAGGTGCTCAGACACTGCAATAAATAAGGACAGCATAACAACTAGTTTGGACAAGCAGTTGTTCAAAAGAGGTCGGTGGTCTTAAGATCAAGCTACTGAACCAGTTTCAGCTTCTGGGTTTCCAGCACATATAGCTGTGATTTTTTTCTTTTCCAGGTTGTGAACTGGACCCCTAATTCACACAGCATCATTTCCATTGCCTGGTTCTTAACAAATACTTTTGGTCATATGTGATCATCTATGTTTGCACGACAATGTGGATTTTCAGGTGAATGATAATTTTCAAGCAAACAGAAACCCTTGGTTTCCTGAGAATGCTTGTGATGAGCAAATTGAAAAGGGCATCAGCACGGATGGTCTCAACAGCTGCTGCAAATTCAAACAAACATTTGCAAACAGTGGGCTAGATTCAGTGGTAAGTGCCAGCTGCTTCTTGCCCATTCGGCAATGTAAACACTCAGTTACCTTGATTTAACCAACCAGCTGAGCTGGACTTGTGGTTACTTTGCCTTACCAGAAAAGCACAAAACAGCCAGAGCAAATCGACTCCACTTTTTTTGCAGTATCCAGCCATGCAGATGCAGAACCATATCCTGTCCTTTGGGAATGATTCCATGTACTATGTACACACACATGTGAATGATAGTGCAACACATGGCTTTGATATTGTGTGATGCTAATGGCTAATAATATCAATAGGATATTTACATTCTCTAAAAATAATAAAAAGAAAATGTTGACAGCTTTGGTTGTTCCATGTGTTGGGTGTTTGGTTTTACTTTGCGCTCCATCTGTGTCCCTTTCATATCTCGCTGCTCCCAGGTGGCAGGATGTCAGCATGTTATATTTAGAAAAAAGCAAGCAGTCTCGCTGGAATTCTCTTTCAGCTGCTATATTATTATTACTGGGACCATCTACTTCCAGATGGAAATGCAGCTTGGCAAGCACTGCAAGCTTTCTCCATTACCTTCTGTTCACTACTGCTTTGCCAGTAAAGATTATGTCCACAGACAAACTGGAACTTCACACCAGTGGCAGATAGTCTAATTGAATTAGTGTTTTCCAGGTTCATTTTATGAATTTGTACTATGTTTTGCCATTTGTTTACCGTGACTCTTCTTCCTGCGGCTGTCAGATAATGTGTTGTACCATCTTGCACTAATATGTTCTAGAAATATTTTAAAAAAAGGAGAAATAAGCTGATGTGGAGATTCATTTTAAAAACAACAGTCTTGACAAATATTATCAAAGGACTTTTTCCTGCCAGGAACTTTTGGTGTGTCATCTTTTCTTAAAGACCTAGAACAAACAAACACTTAAATAACAAACAAACAAAAAAGAGCTGTGAACTTTTACTCTCAAAAATACTCTTCAAGATTTCAGTGTGGCATCATCTTCTCATTGTCTCCATCCTCTGAGGTGCCATGCAAACTGAAAAATATATTTCCAGGTTCCAGCACAGAGGACTCTGTGCTAATAGCCAATTGTGAGAAAACTACAACAGAGAAGCTGATCTGAATGTGTATGTGACTCTTCGACATTGCGTGCAAAAAGGGAAGACTCGACCTGGATTTCAAAAATACTGGACTGAAAAAGTCACATCTAAAAAAAGGTAAAATAGACAGAAAAGTGTAACCAGTTGCCATGGCTACAGCAGGATATGAAAGGAAGAGCTGATGGAACCTTTACACTTATTTAAATGCTTATTATAGCATTATGCAAAACAGGGGAATAAAAAAAGCAAAGAGGTTAACATTCTTATAAGAAAAACAGTCATTCCAGGATGAGCAGGGTAACAATTAATAAGACAAAAACTAAGGCCTTGTTTAAAGTGAGTCATTTGAAATAATGATATAAATTAACTATGCCCTCTTAAATTAATGAGCAACAGGAAAAATACAAAGGGAAAAGGAGAAAATTCTAGCAGGGCCACAATATTCAACTGGAAATCCCATTCCAACCCGGCAGTGGCATGGCTTTGGATCATACAAACCACCTCCGTTTGCTGTTCTTCCTTCTGAGTGCTCTGCTTGTGTCTCCTGTCTCTCCGGCAAAGTCTCTCTGGCAGCACAGAGGGTCAGCTCTTGCTGACCTATCTCAGTGGGGTGGCCATGTTCACCTTGCCATCCATGGCTGCTCATGTCAGCATGGAGAGCTGGATTTGGCCCGCGGGAGCTCCGTCTCTTCCCAGAATGTAATTCAACAGTGTGTTCAGCAGAAGTGGTTTGCTGGTGGGAGCTGGTGCTCTTGCATGTGGCTCAGCTCCCGTTACCTCAGCATCCCCCAGTTCAGCTCTTGGTTAGCATTGTGCGGAAGGTGCACATGTAGCTCACTGGCTTAGACTCCTCTAATATCTGGCCACCCATTCTTTAATACTCTGGGACTGACAATGAGCTTTCTGTGCTGCGTAGCCACCCATTGACAGACACGGCAGTGGTGTGTAAAAAGAATAGAGCTGGAGGAGGGATGTCTGCAGTGGCAACGGGGAAAGTAGTGTGAGCAAAGTTGTTTTGTCTCTCTCTTGCCTCTCCCATCCTTTGCTTTCCTTCTTTGAGTCTTTGCATCTCCTCTTGGCCCTCCCAAACTTTCCCCTGTCGGTCCCTGACCTTCTCTTCTGCTGGACAGAGGCAACATGACTTTAAGTGCAACGTGAATCTGCCAACCTTCTGCCTCCCTCAAAAAACATAGTCCTCCAACCCCCCAAAAATACCATTCTTCCCCATTCAAAGTCCCCTTCTTCAGAATCGAGTTCCCCACCGAGTCCCACAAGGACTCATCTGCCACCTAAATGAGGCTGCTCAGTCTGCAGCAATCAGCCATGCCACTGGCATGGGACCGTTGACTGCCTGCTAATCCTGTCTGAGCTCTGCTGTTTCAAGTAGGCCACTCTGGCTCTGGGGCATCCGAAGAGGGCTTTGCCTTACTCCATTGGAGCAGGATTAAAAGGAAGAGAATCAGCAGTCCTAGCTCATGCTTGGGAAGGAAGGAAAAGAGTTTAAGAGACACATGATCACCCGCCCTTCCTCATAATGCAAGCAGAGCCTGAAGCAGGGCTGCCCCTGTACAGCTTTTTCTCATGAGAGGCTGATCAGTGGAACAGAGCAAATTCCATTACGTTCTCACTCAGGCCTTTGGGCTCAGCTGTTTCCCGTAGCCATTTGTCAAGTGCTTTTCATCTGAAACATGATTCTTGGATTGAATTACTTTATAAAGTCAATATTTTAGGTCACAGCTTATGCATCAAAAAAGGCCTCTCCAGGGACCTAAGTTTAGCACAGTGGAGCTTTAAGTAATGTTCCTGCACTGCTCTATCTAAAAAGTCAATAAGGTATGCATGTTCCCCCCCACATTTCATCCTCAGAGGTTGCAAAATTCTCGTTCGCTTTTGTAAATGTAAACCATTGAGAAGAGGTGAACATTCCTGACCACATTATTTCCAAGGAGCTTCCACAAGTTCACGTGGTGGTTTTCCCCACACACTCTTCTGCTGAAGTTATAAACACTTAGGGGTCATGCACTTCACTCTGACTGAAACTGCTCTCTGTGCAGAGGACCAGCACAGTCTTGAGCACCACATAACCCTCTGGGTTGACGCTCTATTCATGGATTCATTTCTCCAGCAGAGAATTGTTTGCCCCTCTTTGGCTTTTTTTAAACGTACGGGCTAGGCAGAGCTCACACTGCATAAGTGATATTTGCAGTATATAGGTTCACAGGTCCAGTGAAATGATATAAACGTCTACCCACTTTAACACAGGCCAAAGCGTTCCTTTTGAGAGATTTCCTAATTACTTACTATCTTCCAGGAGACATACTAAAAAGGTCACAGGCTAAGTGCAGCAAGAAGATCTAGTTAGAAATTGCATGCTTGGAACCACTAGTCTGCAATACGGAAATAGTCCAAGCAAATCCCTCTGTGGAACCTGCACTGGGGAAAAAAGCTCTGAGTCTATGTGCACTTCTTGTTTTTCTGCCTTGGCCCTTTCTGATCTGTGCTGATGTCCCTTATGTGTGCCACATGAAGACAAGGTCCCTTATGTGTGCCACATGAAGACAAGCGTTAAATCAGGAGATGGGAACTATAAAACAAGTTAAACTAAAATAATAAAAGCATAAAACCAGTTAAAAGCTCTTTGTCTCTGGACCAAAAAAAAAAAAAGAGGGAGGCGGGGAGAACACTTAAGAACATTCTGCCCAAAATAATTGGAATATTTTTCATCAAAAATTTAAAATTTTGACAAATACTTTTCATCAAAAAATCTAAATTCTGACCATCTCAATCAATTCTAGTCATGGAGGGAGGAAAATTAGTTGTAAAATTAGCAAACCAATACTTTTAAGTACAGCTCTAGAAATCAGCTGATAGAACAAACCTTGGAAAAGCCACGATAAGGATTATGAAATAGACACCATTGTTTCCTCAGTAGTTCTGACTTTTCTGCCATTCACATCCCTTAGACGTTGCACATACAGCAGTGTTTTACTGTTCCCATGTATACTGTAAAAGCCAATTCTTCAGACAAATAAAGATTAACAAAACACTCCAAAAGAGATGGGATTCTGTACACAGACAAAGAAGAAATCTCGATGTTTCAAATTGAGTTGCCATAACGCTTTTCTTCTTAGGTGTATGGATAAAATTCAAAGCCCCAGAATGTAATGGAGTTGTTATTTAGCATTTTTTAATTGAACTACCTTCAAAGTAAACAGGATAACTCAACCAACTGTTGAAAAATATTATTTTGCTGTAGTAACTTTGCAGCTACCACCTTGTGCATGCAAAGTCCCTTATTCTGCAGTTGATAGCTGCAACCTGTAGAGTTTGAAAGTGCATGCATGGCAGCTGTCTGGCATGGGTTTCACGAGCAGAAGATGAAGAAAATACCGGGATAAGCCAAAAACCATTTCTTCTCCAGGATCTCATCTCCAGATATTCGACCTCAGAGAGGCCCAAGAATCCCTAGCGCTAGTGATCTGCCCAGGGGAGAACTAAACTATGTTGCCAATGCTCCAGAGCAAATCTGATATGATTCTTCCCAGCTGTTCCCAGAATATAACATGACAGAATAGCTGCCTTGACCACGTTGGCCATTATTAGGCATGTTAGCTGTGCCTGCTCTGTCTCATACGCTGTCCCCCTCTAGTGGTGGCCAGATCAACTAGAGCCGATGAGCCTTTGACAGTGGTGGATCAGAAAGGAAGGTCTTTTCTTTCAGGCAGTACAGGATCAGATTTTAAAATCCAGAGCTCCCTGGTTCAATCTGCAACACCGACATCCTATGAGGGGTATCAGCCCTACCCAAGTAAACATTTACTATCAAATGCCACACAATACACTTGGTTCTTCCTCTAAAGGTAGGGAGAAACTGTGCTTTCTCAGGCACCATCATGTAACGTGGGTGGCTTATGCTGATTTTTAATGCCCATTGTATACAGCATTCCCTCTGTGACTAGCAGTGAGATTGTTTCCTTTCCTTTAATGATCAGCTTCCAGGTAGAGACAGCGGAGTTTGGGGCACTGGCTGAGGAGGGAGGATTTTTCTGTTGCTGGCTGTTGCACTGACCTGCTGGGAGACCTTGGGCACACAACCTCCTCTGTGTCTCCTCCCACCCTTCATCTCTTTAAACTGTAAATGTCCTGGGGCAGGAGCAGTGACTGTCTCTCACTAAGCATTTGTACAGCTCCACGCACAATGGGGCCATTAGTCCCTATAAGCACTACTGTGATGTAAAGAACAACAACGCCCATTAGATGGAATCTAATTTTACTCAAGTGATTTAAAAACATGTGAAATCTTACTGTGCAAAGCTCATGCTCATTCCCCTTTAAAGACAGCCCAAGTCCTGGGGTCCAGCTGTGCTCCCAAATCACCCTGCGACTGGGAAAATCAATGCGGAGTCACCAAGGGCACAAATATAAACTACCAAAGAGAGCCCAGATCAGTTAGAGTGTCTTGTTACTGCATCTGTTGAGATCAATAGTTATCTGTAGCTGGCTCTCAATAGACATCATTAGTCTCATGCAGTTTTGTTGGTCTCACCACCTATTGACTTCTGATCACAAAATACAACTCCAGAAAATGCTGAACAACTGTGCAGAGGGACTTCAGAGAAACTGAGGCACCACTTGCTGCACGTCCCATACTCCAAAAGGGGCCACCTCAAAACAAGAAATCACCACATGCTCCCAACACACCGGAATTTAAAAAAGCAGGAAGTTTCCTTGCAAATCACTCAAGACACCCAAGATGGCCTCAAAAAAGCCTGAAGAAACAAAAAGTGGGAACAACCACAGCTCCGCAACCAGAGAACACCACCGTCACGGCCTGTGGAAGTGAAAGCTTGTCTCTCCTTTACCAACAGAAGTTGGTCCAATAAAAGATTGTCTCCGCAAAACAAACATGGAGTCCTGTGGCACTTGAAGACTAATAAATTGATTTATCGCATGGGCTTTCGTGGGAGAAAATCCCAGTTTGTCAGATGTTTTGAAGCTGGGGGAGCTTTTAAACACTGCAGAAATGTTCCACTCTCCTAACTAGCACATCACCAGCACAGTGAGTGGGAGGGCTGAAATTGTGACAGTAACTTCTGCTCTTGCAGGGCAACCTTGCACCATGAGACACCATCAAGTACATTTAGACTAGTCTTATTGTCAAGGGGAAAAGAGCCCTGTCACTTAGTTCAGTGGCTAGTCAGGATAATGTGGTGTTGTCTCCAGATACCTTAACAGGATTGTTTAAACCATGTTTAGCTTTAAATCAGTTCCTCAAAGAATCTGCTTATCACAGACCTCAGTGAGATGCACAAAGGGGAGAAAGCCGGTTTGAGCCCCCATTATCGTTTCAGAAGTGCTGCCACTTGTTAAAATTTGATGACTTTTGAGGATATGAGTCACTATAATATCCACCACACTCCCAATTATATCTGTGCCAGGTCAGACCACAGGGTGGAGAGAGGGAAAGCAAGTTGGATAATGACAAATGTGTGGGGTGACTTTGCAGTGCTCCCCTTCCTCCTAGAACTGCGTGAGCACCATAATAAAGAGTAAGAACAGATGGGATTGTCGGAGAGAGACACTTCACAAACTTTTACAGATTTCCTGCCCTTTCACATGGCAATGCCTCCAATTACAAGGATTCAGTAGAACCTCACAGTTTACGCGTTTCATACTGCCTAATGACTTCACTGATCCATACAAAGTTTCTTTCCATTCGTGCCAGCAAAATTGACACAGAGCTCTGTATGCTGTTTTCCACTGTTTGAATCTAAACAGCTGATTTGATTTGCTGTTCCAGTCTGACCTGATCCCATCACTTACACTTCCCTGCATTTATTTTCCTCCTACTCTGTAAGTTCCCCCATCTTCAGAGCATCTGACAAAGTGGGATTTTCTCCCACTCATGCAATAAATAAATTTATTAGTCTTTAAAAGTTCCCCAGGACTCCTTATCTGTTAGACAGAGCAGTGAGTGTTTGCAACCAATATAGGTGCAATATGGATCCTGACTACAGCCACACAAATATTTTTCTAATAGTGGCACATGGAAGGATGAAAGGAAGGGAAAGACTACAAAGTTGAGCAAGAAAAAAAGGCGACTTTACCTGCTGAACAAGCTGACATTAACTTTACTTACTAGAATTCTTCATGCTCCTAAAATATAGGAAACACGGGTGTTCATCTCCATTGCTTGGAACCTTAAAGTGGGCGTAAAATGCTCTCAAATTTCACTAGTGGCATTTTTCACCTACTGTGCCTGAGGGTAGATGGCAACACAGGCATCTCCTTGGCCTTGCACTTTATCTGTTATAAGGATTTTGACAGGATCAGGACAGACAGGATTCTGTCAGCACTGCCTTCCTGTGCAATTCACAGGACCAAATTCACAAGAATGCCGTCAGCCCCACACACTGTCCATCCCTAATCCTCAAAGATGGAAAGGGCCACAGTTCAATGAGACACTGCAAGAAACCAGACACCTCAATGGCCACTCTAGGGACACTGTGACTTGAGAGAGAAAGACACAGACAGTCCTAGAGAGAAAAAAAAAAAAACTGTTGTGACAAAGCCAAGACTGATCCATGTGGATCCACTGAATCTCTCTCCAGTTGTTTGTCAGTCTCCAGCTGATTTGCTAGCAGTTGTTTGGCTGATTGTGTCCATCCACACTGAGTCGAGCAAACTAGGCCAGTCACTTTGCTTCTCACCATGTCTCCTTAACATCCACAATTACACTGAAACTTTCCCTGGAGCCCCTGAACATGGAATTGAAATCCACTGGCTTTTTCATACATGAGATTTCAGTTTTAAAACTCAGCCCATTAACTAATGTGCCCAACAGGAGAATTGTGGAGTCCTAAAAATCACCTCACTAACAACAGCAATATCCTGCGTCCTCTGAGCCCCCTCACCAGATTGGCACAAAACACACAAGGGAGGAAATGGGAATCGAAGGAAAAACCAAGTGGTTGAAAACTGTGATTTTTCTCATGTTTTTTAGTTCCTTGATCTTTTCCCTGCTAGCTTTCCTTGCCCCTAGCCCACTTCTTCCCTAGTTCCTTCGGTGTCTCTCTTCTCTCTTTTATTGATGCTTTACATCTCTCTCTCTCTCTTTTTCTGAAAGCAGCTTTCCCCTTTCATTGCAGTCTTGGCCATACACGTCTCTGTTCCAAACAACTATTTCTCTCTCTTCGTAAAGCCAAGTATGTACTTATGTTACGATGACATGAGCACAGTGTTCGGCAACAGAGCTGGATAAATTTCTGGGGGGAATGTATGATGAGATAAGCATGAGTGACTTGCTGGTGCTTTCTCTGTTCCTTGACGTCCTTAAACCATGATTTGGGGACTTCAGTGATTCAGTCATAGGTTAGCTGCCTATTGCAGAAGTGGGCAGGGGTTCTGTGGCCGGCATTTTGCAGCAGGTCAGACTAGATGATCATATTGGTCCCTTCTGACCTCAAAATCTATGAGACTATGAATCCACATTCCTGTGCACCACGGCTAGGCTAACCTAACCCACAGTGTAAACACGGGGAGGTCGACAGCAAAGTTCTTCCATTAACCTAACCACCACTGCTCAGAGAGGGGGATTACCTGCAGTGAAAAACCTCTTCTGTCACCGTCTGATGCCTCTGCGCCATGGACCTACAGTGGCACTGTAGTTTTTCCACTATAGTGCCCATGAGGTAGACATGATCTAAAGCATACAGACTTTCAAATAGCCTTTGAAAATATGTTGACACCTTCCCTTTCTCCCCTTTGAACTATCTGTTGCCAACCACCTTGATGCATCTTCCTTAGTTTTCTCTGAGCTAAAGACCATGAGAGTCCACAGGCCTATCCCAGCTCAGGAAACATCTTCTCTGGGAAGCATTAATTAAGCAAAGTGGAAAGGAAAGCTCTTAGGCTTGATAAGGAATTTTTTCCTACAATTTTTTGTCTGTCAGAATGAAGACTCCTGTTATTTATTTACAGTCAAGACATCCATCTATGTGGAAAGGACAACCCCTGTCACCTGACAGAAAAGAGTAACTGCCCCCTTCCCCAGGCAGTGTGCCCGATTATTTACTATATGTTGATTATGAACCAGGAAGAGGAAAAACAATATGAAGGTTATTGGGAATAGCTTGTTGGTGATCCAAAAACCAGAGGTCAAACTCATTGATACCTGTAGCCTTTTATTTTGTTTAAGGTGAATTTAGTAATGTTGGATTATACCACTGCTAATTAAGTCAGTTTCAAGCTCAAGAAAGTAAAAGTTCCCTCTGCTACTTGCTTCATATTCAGAGTCTCTGGGTATGTCCACACACAGGTTTTAAATCGAAATAACACTGGTTATTTCAATTTTGAAAAGCTTTGGTCCACACGATGTTTTCTTGTTTCAAAATGATGAGCTCCGTCATTTCCAAACAAGGAAAGTTAGATTGATTCAATAAACCTCGTTTAAAATCGAAGCAACGTTTAGATCACAACCGTTATATCGAAATAACACAGTGTGGACATGTTATTTCAATGTAACAGTTGTTCTCCATTTAATACTTTTGTCCTTCTCCTTCCCAGGGTGCCCTTCTCTATTCTTATACGGGGGGGGGGGGGGCCAGGGCCCTTCTAGGGGGCCATCTTGCCTCACCTCCCATGGTGCCCCTCTCCGAAATTGAACTAGCAAGTCTTGTCCATGGACATGCTAGTTTGATTTGACTTTCTGGTGTGGACCTGTTACATCAATTTAAATAGATTTAATGATCTTTCTAGCAATTTTTAGGTAATCATAATGTCACACAATGAATGAATGATAAAATGAACTAGTTCACTACATACCTATACCTACATGTGTAGCCATGTACCCATACCTATAGATAGATATAGATATAGATATAGATGATATAGATGCACCTGAGCTTAGAAACTGTATATTTGTTTCCCTTATGACTTATGACTGTGTGTAAATAATCACTTTTGTTCCTGAAATGTTCTCTGTGCTATAATAGGCCTTGAAAGAATATTAGGTGTAATTGAAGAACATCTGAACTGCAACCACTGGATTTAAAAGACTAAAAGTGATTTGGTTTGTTTTCCAAAATGATTGTTCCTCTCTAGAAGCAATAGACATTACATGGCACAAAAAGGGCTGCTGAGAGATATAACTACCTAGCCAGGGAGCAACTTTAGAATTCAAAGGGCAATTGCTTTAAAAGGAGGATCCCAGATGATAAGACAAATAATGAACTACGATCTATTAAATGAATTAAACCTCCGACAAAAAGAAGACATTCATTTTACACTGTTGCCACCCAGTGGAGATCAAATGAAACAGCAGAGCAGCTGAGAAAGCTGAAAGCTAAGAACCAGTTTCCAGATAACCAATGGAAATCTGGTGGTGGCCCCCTCCACGGATCAAGGTGTACAGAACTGAGGTCATCGTGTGGGAACCAGAAGGTTGCTTGAGACCCTGTGTGAGAATGATTCTGCCCTTTTCCCAGGATCACTGAACCAAGAGTTGACCGAACCCATGACAAAGTGGCAGAACTCCCAGCATGACCAAGACTTGGACCAGCTGTGTGGAAAGGGATCTTTTTTATACCAGGACTTACTAAATAAGACTGATCTGAGAGATTTCATTCTATAGCCTGTAAGACTAGCCTGCTTGCTTGCATATATATTTTTATATCTATAAATATATTCCCTATAGATTTAAAGTTTACAGCTATAATAGAGTTACAGAGTATAATAGATTATTAAAGCTCTTATGCAAGAAGCCTGCAGACTACATCCTGCATGAAAAGCTAAGGCAGTTAAGATACCTTCAGCTAAGAGAAGGAACTAGAAGTTACAGAGATAACTCTGACCTGATCACCAAAGATACGACAGGAGATGCAAAAACAAAGAGGGGACTTTCCAGTGTATGCCCAGAATAAACTGCATAGGTCCACCAAAAATCCACAAAAATAAACTAGAAATAATGATGGGCAAGATAAACAAACCATCTGGAAGGAAGACATGTATCAATGATCTGTAAAAACCCACCAGCCTATCAAATAACTGTACCCTAATAATTCAGGGGTGAAGAAGCTACATCTAGACTTGGGCAGGCCTCATATCGGTTAAGGCACAAAAGGGGCAAACTGTGTTACTGAGGTGTGATCACCAGAAGCTTCTTCCTTTGAGCTTCTTCTTTGGTGTTTGTTTTGTTCTTAGTTTACCTTACTATCATTTGGAGCCACAATCTTACTGTATGCCTCTTAGCTGTAGCATTGTCGGCTCTCTCCACCCTAGACGCTAGGGTTAGCCTAGCAGAAATCTCCCTCAGCCAGGTCATCCAAGAAGGATGTGAGTGCATTAATCCAAAGCATACTGTATAACTATATAACATATATGCCTTAAATAAGATTATAACTCTTTTCCATCCGATTATTCATTTTCTTCCAAGTATTTATTTGTTACCATTTTATGCCATCTTAATAAAAGTTATAAAATTATCCACCTTCAGTTATTGGTGTGATTATTCCTGCTGTACACCCCAAGGGTCTTCATAAAAATCCTTTCTAGTCTCATTTCTGGATGAGAAGCTCGGTGACTTCTGATTAGATCCACTGACAAGCCTATAATCCCATCCAAATTACTAAACACCTAGAAATCACACAACAGCAGTTATGTTTCTTCTTCCATTCTCTAACATAAAAAACTGAAGGTGATCTTGTCATGTCTACAATCCCTAGTGAGACATATTTTAGATATTAATTGATGCTATCAGCATGCCCTCCTTTCTAGTCCAAGCAAATCAGCATAAGAAATTTAAAACAATAACCTGAAGCACTTGCTTTTGATATTCTAAACCTGTCGCTTTTTGGATCAATCTATTCACCCCACGGAGACCACGCTCTTAAAAGTGCCTTAAAGACAAATGTGTCATTACTCCTTAGAGATATACTAGACGAGTGATAAATGTGTTAGGTATTAAAGAACTGATGATTGAGAATCATGAGTAAATGTAATAAGAAAGCTTGATGACTTACATCATTCCTTAGCATAGCTGTCAAGCCTCAACTGTAGCCCGTGGCGATTGCTTGTAACACTATTTGCGTTCAGGACATGCCTTGAACATCAGTTGCATCTACACTGGATCAATGACTGGTTGATTGTATACTGATGTGATTCTGGGTGAGTTAATAAGTTGATTGACTAGGAGGAACTGATTTCAACAGTGCTGTTCAAAAGAACAGCGGAGCTAAAATGAACTCTGTGTTAAATAAGTAAGCAGATGCTCCCTGGGCTCAACAAAAAGGGTAGATTTCATTCTGTACTGGCTACGACCTTTAACAAATCTAGTTTGCTAGATTTCAGCTTTCTCAACCCCTTTCACGCTTATGTCTGTCTTCACTCTTGCCCTGCCCTCCATTTGTGTTTCCTTGATCCCTTCTGCTCTCCCAGCCTTTTGTCTCAGGCTCAGCTCTCATCATCTTATCACTCCCTCCCATGTGGAGCATTTCCCGCCCGGAGCTGCATCCTTTGTTGCAATGCTCACTCCATCCCTGAACCTGACCCTGCCAGTCCTTCAGCATGGACTTAGCTTTATATATGACTGACTTCTTCAGGAGTCCTCAGTTTGTAAATTAATCAAGGTCACTTTAAGGTCATTCAGGTCCATCAGAACATCCTACTTGGGAGTCCCCACTGGCCCTACCCCCAGTGCCAAGATTACACCCCTGTTCTGTCTGTCAGGTTGGTGAGTGGCTCGCCCAGATCAGCAGTCCTATTTCAGGCAGGCTGTGCTCTAACCTGTAGAAGGAGGACTCAGTTCCTGCTTACCCCTTTGTGCAGTTTCCCCTTTGAACACTGCTCTAGTAGAGCCACAACATGAAGGCAGCTACCAGGAAACACTCCCAAAGTCCCCTGTGAAGACATTTTTGTAGCACCCCCAGTGCCATGGCTTTCATGTTAACCACTCATCGAAACACACAAGACACATTTCTCTTCCAAGCATACGAACAAGGAGTTCTGTAGCACTTTTAAAGACTAACAAATTTATTTGTTTATAAATTATTTATTTATTTGTATTAATTGATAAGTAATATAACAAATAATAATTTATTTATTGAGAAATACAGCTATTAGGCTTTAAAAGTGCCACAGGACTCCTTGTTTGTTTGTTGAACTAGACTAACATGGCCATTCCTTTCAATCTTTTCTTCCAGGCTGTCTGCAGACTCAGGCAGACATCATTGCATCAGTTACACTTGCATGACATTCTGAGGTTTCCTCTGCAGAGTCTGGCATCATCGTGCAACTCCAGGAGCTGGGGCCTTCAAGATGGGTGAGTAATGCCTGTACCTTAATGCGACCCCACCAGCAAGCATTCACAATATCCAGACCTTTGTGAGCTTTACAGAGATATGGCCAGTGACACTCTGCCTTGCTATATTACTTGCCAAAGGTCCCATCTTCACAGTGACATTGATTATGAGGGCTTTTGAAGGGTCTTTATCTGTCCTTGCGTCTCACTTGTCTGGGACAATCTCATGAGGACACCAGCATTTTAGGACTGAAGCATAACGCCTATGTCTGCATTAAGGCTATGTCTATACGAGGGGCTTAAGTCAACTTAATAACTCACACCCTGTAACATCAACTTAAGCTTTTAAGTAGATGTTACAGGGCACGAAGCCTGAGGCCTCACCCGCTGCTCTGCCTCTTGTCCTGATCAGGCTCCCAGGGCCCAATCAGGCTCTGGGTACCCAATCTGGCACCAGCCGCCACAAGCAAGCAGCTGGTAGTTGAATCCAGCTCCCAACTCCTTGCAGTAGGTGGCAGGAGACAGGAACCAGCTCCTGCCACCCACGGAGACGGGCTGAGAGCACGATCAGGCTCCCGGCCCACAGCCGCAGGCCACGGCAGCTAGAAGCTGGCTCCTGCCCCCTGCGGCAAGGGGTTGGAAGCCCACTCTGGCTCTGAGCCCCTTGCTGGCAGCACCAAGAGGCTCGGAGCCCAATCTGGACCCGAGCTGCTTGCCACCATGGGCAAACAGCCTGGAGCCTGGTCATTTTCATAGGCTACCAGCCTGTGAAATTGATCAGACAGCAAAGAGCCTGTTGAATTTCAGATCGCGCTCCCGGCCCCCTTGCAGCAGGTAGCAGGGGCTGGAAACCAGTTCCTACAACCTGTAGAGAGGGGCTAGAAATAGCCACCAGCACCAACTGCCTGCAGAGAGGGGCTGGGAACCCCATCGGGCTCCCAGCCCCTTGCTCCCAGCACCCACCACCTCCTACAAGGGACTGGGAGCCAGACTGGGCTCCAAGCTAGCTCCAAGCCCCCACCAGCTGCTGCAGGGGTCTGGGAGCCAAATCAGGCTCCCAACCTCTCTCTGCAGGTTGCAGAAGCAGGCTCCCAGCCTCCACCACCTGCTGCAAGGGGCTGGGAGCTGGATTTGGCCCCCAGTCACTTGCAGGTGGTGGCTGGGGCCAGATTGGGCCCCCCAGAGCCAGATCAGGCTCTGGGAGCCCAATCGGGACTGGGGGGGGATCAGGGGGCAGGGTAGCCCCAGGTACGGCTGCACTGTGACCAGTGCAGACATGCCCTAAAGTCGATTTAACAAGGTTGACTTCCAAGGGCACCCCCAAAGTAGACATAGCATAATGGTTAAATCAACTTAAACCCCCTTAAATCAACTTAAACAATGCCTGAGCTACATTTACAATTGATTAAGTCAACTTAAGCTTTTCCTTAAGTCGACTTAATAAATCCCACTTTAAAAGTTGAATTAATGAGTAAGTCAACATTATCCTGCCTTGGGATTTGGCTTAAGGCAATTTACTTGGCCTCCAGACCATCTGAAAACCTTCCTTGCAATGAGGAAATGCATGCCCTGACCAATCACAGGGCAGAATAAAGCCTAGCACACCTTGGTCCACAGCAAGAGCTAGCCAGCACTCTGGCAGTGCTGAAGCGATGTCTGAGGTCAGGCAGTGGGCCCCATCCTGGACCCACCAGTAGACACTAGATCTCGTGGCTATCTGGTGGGGGGGGGGAATAAGCCTACACTCCCAGCTCCAGGGCAGCCAGAAGAACTGGGAGGGGTATAGGACCATCTCCAAGGCCCTGGTGGAGAAGAGCCACACCCACGACACCCAGCAAGTGTGGCTGAAGATTAACGACCTCCATCAGGGCTACCACAGTGCCCCTACTACAGGGAGCTCCACAGATTTCTGAGCCAGGAGGGGGACACCTAGCCAGCCCACACCCTGGACGCCGCCGAGGCCCCCTCCCATGATGATGACCATGAGGAGGCCTCCATGGAAAAGGATGTGGTGCTCAGCTGGGGGGGGAGACCAGCACCCTGGCCAGGGTACCGCACCAGCCGCAGGCAGTGCCACCCCGTAGCTGCTTCCTGCCCCAACACTAACCGCGGAGACATGGGGGGAGGCTCCCCCCACCAAGGAAGACCCAAGCAAGGGGACAGCACACTAGACCCCTGGTGCATCTGCCAGTGAGTGCTCCAGCCCTGTGGGACAGAGACTGCAGAGGACAGGGCCCAGGGACAGGTGAAGTCCCTTGGGGAGGGGTGCAGAGGCCCTCCCACAGTGCATAGGGGCAGGGGGCCGTGTGGCAAGGGGGATCCAGAGCCAAGTGGGCTGGGAGCCTGGCAAGGGATGGGGTGGAGCATTCTCAGAGGGAGCACCAAGGCCAGACAGCATGCACCCAACCCCATTGGCACATGGCCTCTGGAGAGACTCCCACCCCCCCGGGCCAGGGCTGCCTGGGGCTCACCATCCTGGGCACTGCAACCACCCCATGCAGCACAGCACAGCAGCATATACCAAAGGTCCCTCTTTCAAAGGGCAGGGAGTGGGAAGCCAGGGCCAGCACAACGCGGTAAGCCCAGTAAGCGTTGCATGGAGCCACCAATGTTTGAGGGGCGCCAAAATGGGGGGCGCCAAAATGGTGACCACACCATTGCAGTGCACTGTGATGTTATTCGTCTGCGCCAGCATCTGCTGGGCTGCAGGGGGCGCCAGAAACGCTAGCATCATTCCTGTGGGAAGCAGAGGGGTGGACACAGGAAAACTGTTGCTGTCAGCCTGCACTCCACACTACCCAATGGGAGGAACTCTTGTTCTTTGCTTCTCTCCTGCAGACCCTGTGCCCGTGACACTGGCCACTACCGGGGCGTGCCCAGCTCCAACTAGGAGGAGGAGGGGACATTGCTCATGTGAGGAGATCCTCGAGGACCACCTCGAGCATGCAGAGTGCACTTAGACAGATCTCCAAGCATGGTGGGAGCAGCAGAGGGAGGAGGAGAACAACCACCACAAGGTTGAGCAGGCCCGGATGGACTGCCTGCTCGATCTCGAGGAGCCCAAACCCACACTCTGGAATCCTTGGCAGCATGGACCCAGGGCTCTCAGCAGGCCAAGGATCCCCCTGCCTGGGGCCCCAGCATCAACCCCCATCACCACACGCCAAGGACTCGGGGTGGCCGGATGCAGGCCCAGGACCCACTGGCCTGAGGCCTCTAGGCACCTGCCCCCTACCCCATCATTCCCTGAACCCCCCCCCTCACACACACACACACACACACACACACACACACACACCTACCTTTCTTGTAAACAAAAGACATGTTACACCTTTATCCTGTGTCTTGTGCATCATTTTATTGTGTTGGGGATGGGGGGAGACAGGTGGGAGGGGGTGTGAGGGCAGCAATGGGCGAGTGGAGGTAATGACAGTGCTTAGGAGGCTTAGCCTCAGAATGGCCCCCACAGTGGCCTTGCCCATCCCAAAGTGGTGGGCACTGGAGTGGTAGGAGTCTGGGGTTGCTATCTTCCAGAGGGCAATGGTCACTCGCTTGTCCATGGGCAGGATGGGTCAAAACCGGGTTGTCGGTGTGTGGCAGAACCAGGGTGAGCTCGGTGACCCTCTCGAGGCAGGTGCTCTTCCTCATCTGCAGGTTCTCCAGCCACTGTTCATTGTCCCAGGCAGTGAGACTGATCCAGTGCCACCAGCCACTGTTGGTTTCCCATGCCCAGATGTGCAGGCTCACAGAGGGCACCCTGTCCGTGCCAGTTCCCAAGGAGGGTGAGGGGACAGACTGCTGTGGCCTGCCCCCGTGCTGGCAGTTGCCCTGTGCCGCCTGCTCCAGAGCCAGAGGAGTCTGGGCAATGCATGGAGGTGTTGAGTGCTGTGCTAGCACATTGCTGGGCTACGTTGCGGTCCTGACCTCCTCAGCTTCCTGTTGCCACACACAGTATGGAGGGTGGTGTGGTCATTCACTTCCTGTTGTAAAGGAGTGGCTGGAAGAGAGGGGCACTTCTGTGGTGCACTCTGGGCCAGCTACCCACAAAGCATCACTGCGAGAGTGACCTAATAACTGTCAGTGTTTAAGTGAGCAGTCTCCTGGGATTTTGAGTGTGGACTCTCTAAGTCAACTTGACAAGGTCTACTTTAAGTCAACTTAAAGTAGACCTTGTTAAGCCAGCATCACTGAGTCCCGCCCCCCCCCCCCCGGTGTAAGCACAGCCAATGGCACTGAATTACATGACCCACGAAAGCGGTAGACAGTAGAAACTGAGAAAAGATGCTGATGAAAGGAAGAAAAAACCTTGAAATTTTCATGATTACAGACTTTGCATGTTGTAAACACTACATACAACCTCTGACCCAGCCCTCCCGGAACAACCCTCTGAATGTCCCAAAATCAGGGCAAGCTGCAACACCAGGGGCCAAACCCCCAAACCACTGACAAGTGGCACTTAAACCAGTCTCCCAGTTAGTAACAAAACATGTTCCTGATTCCCCACTCTGGTGATCAACAAGCATAACAAAATAGGAATGGCCCCTTTAGTACACATCAGTTCCTATGGTCCCCTCTAGCCACTGGGTCCCTTTAAGAAATAGGTTCTCCTGACCCAAAAGGGCCAATCACATCATCCATATCAATATAGGCTTGGATCTTATCCAAAATACCACACTGCCAGCCAATCCTTTAGTAACTACAACTAAAGGTTTAATATAAAAAGAAAACAAACAGACCATGAGAGATGCTAAAGGGCCAAAGTGAAACACATACACACAAATGATTTAGAGTTCATAGAAAGCAAATCCTTGAAGATCCTGTAGTTTGCAGCTTAGTCCAATTCCTCTGATATGCACCCACCACATGGGTGGGTCTCAGTCCTTTGTTCAGTCCCAGGAGAATAGTTCCAGAGGAAGGTATTGGTTGCAGACAGACTGAAGATTGAAGACTGAAGACAAGATGGAGATGGGGGTCCAGCCTTTTATCACCCTTTGGCCCTGCCCATGGTCTCAGGGTCCTTGCCAAATCAAAATGAAGTTGAGTCACATGGTCTGCTTGGGTGACTGGCAGAACTGGTTTCCTCCTAGGCCCACTTCATCTGGGAGTTCCCTTGATGGGCCATCAGGAGGACAATGTTTTTGCAGACACCCAGCCTGGGAATGCCTTAAAATCAAATCATTTGGAACACATAAAAACAAATAGATTTCTAATTTTTAATACAGGTATGATACCTACATATAAACCATATAATCAGTTTTAGCAGATTACAGCCTTTCTAGTAATACCAAACGTGGCATATCACATATGAATTATTGTAAAAATGAAATAGTAATATGAATATAAATAAAATAATCAAAAAGAGTCCCCTAGACCCAGACAGCATCACATAACCATCTCCTTACAACAGACATGGGTACTGATGCCATTTCTTTACAGCATGACATGACTAAATAATAAAGGCCTGATTTCTTCTTTTAACTTCTACTGAGATAAACAGGAGCAACCTGACTGAATTCACCAGAGGGAAGTGGGTTCAGGAGTAACATTAGCAAGTTATCATACACATAATGAAGAACTTCCAGTTAATGGAAGATAATAAAATTATAAGATTCAGCAACAACAGCAGGAACATTTGACACCAAATAAAAAAATTCCTCTCTTGACACTCTTGCACATTCATAACGTTTGATAAAGTCATTAGCTTTCCAGGCATTCTATGGCAAATGAGCCATATAATAGCATAGTTTAAGTGTTATCCTTAAGTGGTAAACCTTCCAATTATGTTTGAAGAGAAATGACTGTATGCTTCTAATTATAGAATCTACACTTTGAAGTTGTTTGAAGTGAGAACGCTTGCCTCACTTTGAAAGAAAAACCCACATGGAAGCCAGAAACAAGATAATTTGAGACCCACCATTGCTATATTGAAGACTATGGCAAATTGCTCATGACCCATCCCTGACTTTTACTAGAAATTACCGTGACAAAAAACTTTTCCCCTAATAAGGCTGTGAATCTTCATAGATGAGCTGGACCAAGCATGAGGCACACACCTGTGGCCAACATGTGAACTCTTCACTGCCCTCAGGCCTCAGCCTTTGTTCATCCTACAGCAGAGCTGCAGAGCACGTCTAGTCACAACCACAACCAAGTCTGGCCCTGCCCTCCCTCCTCACTGTGAGCCTCCCCACCAGTGGTAACAGCATCATGGAAAAAGCTGCACTCAAGAACCTATTTTCAGTGCACAAAAAAACCCAAATTGTCTAGGTCCTACGAAGTCCAGACACCATGCTGCCTGGCCTCGAGTGCCATCTACTGGCACCTTATCTATTAACGCTTTCCACACATACAGGTGCAGAGCACTCTCAGCACCTAGGCCATCCTTTGTATTCAGGAAAGCAGACTGGAGAAGTCGGGCTTGACAGTCCCAGAGTCCTTCTCCTTCCCCTGGCCCCCTTGTACGAGGCTTTTTCTCCCACAGGAGAAAGCCTTGTGGTCTGAAACACATGATGTGGTCTTCAGAATCCACTGCTTCTTCCTGGTAGTACAACTTTTTCATCAGTCCAAAAAGACCCTTCCCCTACAGGGGAACAGCTGGGCTCCTTTGGCACTCTCCCTTATTGGGAAACGCTGCCATGGAGGTAGGAGGGGCTAAAGAAACAGCCAGGCACTACAGAGGATAGCTGTATGTTAGTGGCATAGGACACACACAGAAAAATGTGTCGTCCCTTCCCATACCAGCATACATGACTTTGCCATCTCAGTCCCCACACTGAAGGGCATTAAGGAGGGTGTGCAAGCCTGCCATCCAGGACAGAGATAGACCATTTTCAGGCCTTTTCTCCACTAATGAGGGACCAGGAGGTGGAGGTATATCCTCTGGACATCAAATGTCTCTTGTGTGTTGTGGTGCGCCTTCATGTGTTTCTGCCCTAGGGATGCAGTGGGAACACTAAAGTGAATAGTCCAAAAGGCACAGATGTTGCAGGCATGAACGCAACCTTTATGAAGTTTCTCACATACCATTGGAGGCCTGTATAGTAATAAATGTGATTTCTTTCCCAGACTGTTCCTGTACTGGAGTCTGGACTCATTGTTATATTGCAAAACAGTTCCCAAAAATATGGAGATAAATTTAATTATTAAGAGTAGAGACACAGAAAATTGGTGAAGGTATTGTATATTTAATAAACGTAGGTAAGAAGATCCAAAGGGGTAGCCATGTTAGTCTAGTTCAGCAAAGCAAAGAAGGAATCATTTAAAAACTAAGATTAATTTACTGTATGAGCTTTTGTGGGATAAAATCCCACTTAGTCAGACACTTGATGAAAGCTCATGGGATAAATAAATTTGTTGGTCTTTAAAAGAGCCACAGGATTCCTTGTAGGGAAGAGAAGATTACTGATGCAATAACTGCACTACGGGAACCCACTGGGAGTGGTAAAGGGAATATCAGGACTTTGTGGGATTATATCTATATAAAACCCTTTATTTGAATGTCATTCTGCTTCCATAAAATAGATCTCTAATTCTGTCTCTTCATTGTTTATTAATAAAGAACAAAGGACAGATGCGATAAATCACATTCTTTTATTAGGAGTTTGTTTGTTCTTAATTCATTTGCCATTCTGCTTATGTCTTAATTCTTTCCAAGGTGTCCTGCTCTGATGGAAAACAGTCACCTGCAGCCCATATTCTTGAATATTGTCCTGAGATGGTCCTGCCCAATGCTATTGTTCTCCTCTGCTCTGTCTTCTCCATGTGCCACCATCCAGCAATCAGTTTATTGTTGCGTGGTGGTACTGGAGTATCAGTTTACTGGTCTCCCCCCATTGCCACTTATCTTTTCATTTTCATTTCTTTGCCTAATGGGCACCAAAGCCCTGCTGGAAAATGAAATGAGTCATGGAGCAGTAAATTCTGCATACTACAAAGAACAAACAGGTTTGCAGGTAAACCTCAAAGATAAGGAACTCCTAATCCAGAATGGCTGGTGTCCCCCACCCCCAGCCTAAAAGTAGGCTAATGTATTTTATTCTGATTTCATAACACCAAAGTTGATGTGCATCTACTGTAGAGGGGTCCATTTTACTCTGTAATTCATGCTGCAACCAGGATTCCATTAAGAGGCTAGTTTTGTTCTAGCCTTCTGACTTTTTAGTTGAAGGAGGTGTAGTATCTTGTATTACAGGAGAATAAACATGGTATCACTTACTTCCAACTCTCCTGTGCAATGGATAGGAGCCAAGAGATTGTGTGGTTATCTGAGGGTTACCATTATCTGAGCACTGAGAATTATCTGTGTATTGAGCACTGAAAAATTTTCTGTGTAAGGGTCTGTCTCTCAAAACTCTAGCTTGGAAATGTTTCTCATTTGTCCTGTAGAAGGGTTGATAGTTCCCAAAGGATCCCAGCCTGCCATTCTGTTAGCACAATGGATACTCACACCAAGAGACAACCCCTGCCCCAAAGAGTTTTACAGCCAAATGTTGTGATCCTGCAAAGACTCAACTTTAAACCACTGGCAATTTAAACCCACATCTCCTGCATCCTGTTTGAGTACCTTAACCACAAAATGTTACTTCGTTTTCTAGGAACCTGTTGTAATTTCTCCCTTATCTTCCTTCTTGGTGGAAAGGTTAGGACAAAAATTATGGTTAGGGACAATCATTTTATATAGGCTCATAGGCTATGTCTACACTGGCAATTTAGGTTGAATTAAGGAGGTTTAATTCGAACTAAACAAGTCTCTGTCTACACTGTACTTTCATTAAGTCAAATTAAGAAATTCCTTAATTTGACTTAATGAAAGCTGAGTTCAAATTAATAAGAACCGCCTGCTAGTTTGAACTAAGCCTTAATTCAACTTCTTAGTTCAGACTAAGGATGGTGTAGACCTGACTTAACCCTTAATTTGACTTTAATAAAGTGGAATTAAGGGGAGTTAGATCAAAATAACAGAGTGGACTAAGTCGAATTAACTTTAAGTAGACCTAGTCCACTTTGTTAATTCAACTTAATACGGTCAAGTTTAGTTCGAATTAACAAATTCAACCTAACTTCTTTTAGTGTAGGCATAGCCTTAGACTCTAAGGCAGTGGTTCCCAACCAGTGTGCCGGGGCACACTGGTGTGCTGCAGCAACACCCAAAGTGTGCCGCGAACATGGCCGAGAGCTGGAGTTAAAGTTCCCTCCCTGCTCTGCCCAGCCATCTGGGCTGTGCAGGACTGGGAAAAGGCAGGGGTTAAAGTAAGGGGGAAGGCACCGGAACACAGTTCCAAGGCCCCTTATTTTTAGGCAGGCAGCCTTCTTGCCCCCTAAAAATAGAGGAAGGCGCTGGAACAGGGAGTTCCAGGGGTCCCCCTAAAAATAGCAGGAGCAGCCCAAATGGTCCATTCAGGTGGCTCACCTTAAACCTGGCTCCACCTTAAGCCCAGCCAGCAGAGAGCTGGGGGAGTCCGGGAGTCTGCAAAGCTGCTCCGCCCTGCAGGGAGAGATTGTGTCAGCCCACCTGCAAACAGCCCAGGTAAGGGTTTTGGGAGGGGGGCGCTGCTGGGGGTTGTGTGGGGCAGGTGTATTTGTGTGTAGCAGAGGTGGGTGGGAGTGGATGTGTAGCAGAGGGTGCGTGGCTGGGGTTGTGGGGTGGCTGGTTGATTGGGGTGTGTGTAGGTGGGGGGGTGGCTGTGTGGGGGGTGTAGCTGGGGGCTGGAGGGTCCATCAGAGGCAGAAGGAGGCTGAGGGAGGGGAGGACAGGACCCACTGGGGTGGGAGGGAGCAGCAGTGGGGTGAGGATTTGCCCTGGGTGGCAGGGAGCCACTGTGGAGAAGGAAGAAGTGGGTGCTGCGCCATGCTCCCCTGCCTTACCTTCCCACTCCCCAGGTTCCCCCTGCCCACTGCAAAGCCACTCATGTTCTCCCTTCCTCTCTTCTCTCTTGCCACCTTCGTGCTGTTCCCCACATGGCTGCTCTGTCCTCTTTTGCCACCCCTGCCCTGCTCTGCTCCCCACACTCACTCCTGCCACTGCACACAACTCCTGACCTCCTGTGTCTTGCCACCCCTACTCTGCTACCCTTACCACTCCACATAGCAGGATTTCCAAAACACTGTACCATGGTTTATGAATATTCATAAGTAATTTAAGTTAATCTGAATATTCACGAGTTTTTTTAGTGGTGGTGTGCCTCAAAAAATTAAGGTCTCAAGGCGTGCCACGGCAGAGAAAAGGTTAGGAACCACTGCTCTAAGGTCAGAAGGAATCAGTATGATCATCTAGTCTGACCTCCTGCCCAATGCAGGCCCCAAAACCTCACCCACCCATTCCAGCAATAAGCCTCTAAACTATGACTGAGTTATTTGAGTCCTCAGATCATGATTTAAGGGCTTTAAGATACAGAGAATTCACCCCATCCTACAGAGGAAGCTGAAAAACCCCCCAGAGCCCTAGTCAATCTGCCCTGGGGGAAAATTTCTTCCCGAGCCCAAACATGGTGATCAGTTAAACCCTGAGAACATGGGCAAGTCTCAACAGCCAGTCACTAAAGAAACAATTTTCTGTAATAACTCAGAACCCACCCTATCTACCCTCCCTTCTTAGCCCACTTGCATATCCACCACCAGTGGCCAGTGATCTGTCAGTTTCCGAAGTAGGCCATCACATCATACCGTCCCCTCCATAAACTTATCAAGCTCAGTTTTGAAGGCAGTTATGTTTTTTGCCCCCACAGTTCCCCTTGGAAGTCCATTCTATTACTTTACTCGTCTAAATGGTTAGAAACTTGTGTCTAATTTCAAGCCTAAATATCCTGAGGGGCAGTTTGTATCCATTTATTCTTGTGTCCACATTGATGCTATCCTCAAGTAATTCCTCTCCCTCCCTGATGTTTATCCCTCTGATGTACTTATAGAGAGCAATCGTCTCACCCCTCAACCAACTCTAGTATTTTCTGTCTCTTTTTCTCTGGATGTATATTTATGAAATGTACTATAGTACATATGCCTGTAAGAGATACTTGTCTCCTTGCTTGTTTTATTATAGGTAGCCATAAAAGTGAGCCTCCCATCCAATTATTGAGATAAAGTGTCTGAGTAATATCTTACTGGACCAAGTTCTGTTGGTGAGAGAGAGCAGCTTTCAAGGATACACAGAGCTCTTCTTCGGGTCTGTGTAGGCTGGAAAGCTTGTCTCTCTCTTTCAGAAAGAGAAGCTGGTCCAATAAAAGATATTACCTCACCTACTTAGCCACTCTGGGACCAAACACAGCTACAACACTGCATGTAACATCTCATTGTCCATCCTATTGGAGACAGACAAGTGAGGCCTCTGTTTTCAAAAGGGACTGGTGATTTGGGGCATATACTCTTCACTTTCTGAAAATCACTACCCTTTAAGATATCTCAAGTTAAACACCTGAAAATTGAAGCACAGAAGATCACTCTTAATTTTTAAAAACTTGGGCTCAGAAAAATCTAACTTTGCTTATGAATAAAATGGGACAGAAAAATTGTCACGTAAAAAGTCACCAATTTCAAAATAAATTCAAATTTCAGAGGGGTAGCCGTGTTAGTCTAGTTCAGCAAAAACAAACAAGGAGTCCTCTGGCACTTTTAAAGACTAACAAATTTATTTATTGCATGAGCTTTCATGGGAGAAAATCCCACTTCATCTGACGCTTTGAAGATGGGGGAACTTACAGAATGGGAGTGAAATAAATGCAGGGAAGTGTAAATCATGTGCTCAGATCACACCGTAACAGCAAATCAAAGCAATTGTTAAGATTCAAACACTGGGGAGCAGCTCACAGGGAAGTGTGAAATCAAATCACCTATTATAATGGGAAAAGAATCCATAGTCATGATTTAATCCTTCTTTTTCCATTACAACAGGTGATTTGACCTCACCTTCCTCTATGTGCTATTTCCCAGTGTTTGAATCTTAACAACTGTTTTGATTTGCTGTTATGGTGTGACCTGAGCATGTGACTTACACTTCCCTGCATTTATTTCACTCCCATTCTGTAAGTTCCCCCAGACTTCAAAATAAATTCAGCTCCACAGGTTTGTATTTTTTAATTCAAAGCTCTCCGCTTCAAAAAAATTTCAGTTTTTCCATTTTCAGATTGTGACACTTGCTAGGGTACAATCTCAAATGAAGTTATCAAGCATTTCAATCCAAACACACTGCTTAGATTAAAAAAAATAGTTTCTTAACTACAGAAAGATAGATGTTAGGTGATTACAAGTAACGAGGCATAAAAGTCAGAATGGGTTACAGAGAAATAAATGGTAAAACGCAGATTAATACTTAACTTAACGAGCTAAGTGCATGTAAAGCAAAAAGGTTTCTCGCACCATAAGCTTACAGCAGTCTGGCTGGATTTCTTCAGCCAGGACCCCCTCTCCAGGGATACTACTTTTGTTTTTCAGGTGTTGATGGTGCTATTAGTAGAGCCGAGGAGAGAGAGGCAATCCTGGGCCTCATTTTATATCCTTTCTTCTTTGAGAATCATTTCCAGGTGGAAGTTAGGTTACAGCCAGTCTGTTTACACAGGAACTTCCAGCTGTTCCATTCCAAGGTGTAAATTTCTGGCTCACACCCTTCTTCCTGCCAAAGAATAACTGCTTTACCAGATGACAGACAATTTGATTTTGTTGACACCTGTCAGAGATGACAGTTTGCTTTTTGTCCCTAAGGAACTGGTTTGTCACTGCTTTTCTAAACTTGGAGCATATCTCAGCAAAGTCATAAAATAGAATCTTACAATTTTACATTCAATGTTGCCACATATTTTACCACAACAACGATACCTGCAGATTATGAGTTTTTAAATGATATCTCAGAAGGCATACTGTGTGCAAAATTTATCATCTTCTTGTAGAAAGAATGACCATAAGGGTACAGACTGTCAGAGGACTATTGGTTTTCAATATGTTTTTTCACCACTTTGTCACTGAAAAAATGAGGGGATACATGGGGGGAAATCACTATCTGAAAAACCAAGAACCAGAAAGCATGAAATAGAAACATCTTCCAACATTTTCCATTTTCAGGGCTCATTTTAAATAATAATAATAATAATAATAATAATAATAATAATAATAATAATAATAATTCACACAAACTTCTTTTGGAAAGAAGAGGCCTTTTTTCATAAAAATTCACTAAACAATTCTAACCATCTCTATTTACGAGTGTTAATACTGGCATCATTACAAGACAAGTCAGAAATAATAAAGCAAACTACTTAACTAACAAGGGTTCTGTCATGTGACTATGGGACTCTGTAGCATGGGTTGTAGCTTGTTAATCTGCTGTCATAACAGGCACCCAATGTAGGTAGCCCACCCAACAAGTAGGGTATGTTCACAAGTAGCTTTTGAATTGAAATAATGCTGGTTATTTCAATTTTTAAAAGTGTCGGTCCACACAATCTTTTCTTGAATCAAAACGACAAGCTCCATCATTTTGAAACAAACAAAGTTAGAGCGATTCAATAAAACCTCGTTTTAAATTGCACTGAGGCTTAGATCAAAACTGTTATTTCAAAATCATGACATGTGGATGTGTTATTTCAATTTAACAGTTGTGTGAATTTAACAGTTTTGCCCTTCTCCTTCCCAGGGTGCCTTTCTCTATTCATATATTGGGTGGAGGCATGGCCCTTCTAGAAGGTCATCTTGCTACATCTCCCATGGTGTTCCTCTTCTAAATCAAACTAGCAAGTCCTGTCCCTGGACATGCTAGTTCGATTTGTCTTTCTAGTGTGGACCTATTAAATCGATGCAGGTTAAATCAATTTAACTTTTATGGCATTTTTATTAAATTGATTTAAGTTAAATCGATTTAACTATCTGCGTGTGGACACAGCCATAGAGATAGGTAACTGCACCTCCACAGCTAGATCCCTCACATGTGGAATCTCGCACGGATCAATTCTCTCTCTGGTCCTCTTCAACATTTACATGAAACTGTTAGGTAAACTAGTCAGCACAGAATCTAGATCTAGTAGTATGCAGATCACGCACAGCTTGCCCTATCCTTCAACACATATGACTACAAAACTATCACCAAAATGGCGCAGTGTTTGAGCATGATCAGTCCTAGAATGTAGAACAGCTGGCTTGCACTGAACCATAGCAAGGCAGATGTGACGTCAGTGGGCTCGAGAAAGTATTTTGAAGAGTATAGAGCTATGGTACTGTCTCCGTGAAAGGTCACACCCCAAACTGGTCAATTTACCTATAGTTTAGAAGTATTTTGGATTTATCACTCACACAAAAAATAAATCTGTGCAGTACACTTTCTACCATCACCTGTTCTGCAGGAGAGTCCATCACATCCTAGCAGATGACGACTGGCCTGAGTTATTCATGCCTTTGTCTCTTCTTGACTGGACTATATATAGGAATGTAATATACCCAAACACGAAGCCTACTCCATGCAGGAAACTTCAGCTAGGAAGTTCCAAAGGGGTAGCCATGTTATTCTAGTTCAGCAAAACAAACAAGGAGTCCTGTGGCACTGCTAAAGACAAACAAATGTATTTATGACATGAGCTTTTGTGGGCAGAATCCCACTTCCTCAGGACTACTTCTTTGTCCTGGTAGGAAAAAACTCAACACGGGTCATTGGAAACATGGCAGATTCATCCTCCACCCTCTATGCTGGCTCCCATAGAGCAGTAAGTCAAGGTCATGTCCCATGTCTTCAAAGCACTCCATGACTTGGCCTGGGTGACTAAAGACCCAATAGCTCCAGGATGAAGACATGGAAGACAACTTCACACCTTCGGCACAATGGAACCCTCTCCAATAAGGCTAAAACTAATTTCAGCAGGAGATTACGCTTCCTTGGGAGCCAATAAAAACTCAGAGCAACAGTAACGCAAATTAATCGAACCTGCCAGAACAAGATACTCCACTGTTTCCAAGGAGGAGAGAAAAAACAAACACATGACAGAAGTTAGTCACTGTTTGGGCACATCTACATGCACAGTTTTATTTTGAAATCAGTCCTTTCAAAAGGACTGATTTCGAAATAAAACCCTTATTTCAAAAGGGCTCCTTTCGAAATAGGGAAAGCCGCACGATCACAACAGCCATTATTTCGAAACAGATATTTCAAAATAACGCCAATTGGACTGCCGTTTCGAACAGTTGTTTCGAAACAACAGATCTAAAGGCATTATTTCAAAATATCCATTTTGAAATAACGGCCGTTTCGGGGAGGGGCAGGTTTTACTTTTTCAGAAGGACGATCCTTATTTCAAAAGGGCGAGGTCTGTCCTTTTGAAATAAGGAAACGTCATGTAGACCAAATTTTTTTAATTTTGAAATAACGGGTGTTATTTTGAAATAAAAGAGCTGTGTAGACATGCCCTTTAATGCACTTCTGAACAGCACTCAGATTCTGTGGTTAATATGCACAGTATAAGAACGCATACAGAACAAAACCAAATAAAATAGAATAGCCTCTTAAGAAAAAGTATGTGGAAGGCCTTGGAAATTTCTATGACACTTGAGTAAAAGAAAGAATAATATGCATTACAAGACTGCTATTGCTTTCAAGAAAGGCACACACATTTTTCTGCATTGCTATTGTACACTGTGCTTAATCAGAGAACAACTGAAACAACCGATAGTGAACAGACTTGTGTTTAATGGGGGCTGAGTTTACATAAATCTCATGAAAAAGGTCAGAGATTGCATTTGGCTGGTATCAAGTGGTGGAAGAGGCCATTACAAGGTCAGATTCAGAGCTCAATCTTCAATGCAAAAATTGTTTCAAAGTTTAAAACAGGAAGAAACAAAGAAATAAAGAGAAAATGTAGTATCATTTTCCTATCACTAATATTGCATTGCAGTAGCACTTAGAAGTCCAACTCAGAGATAAGGGCCCAATTGTGCTCTCTGTTGTACAAATACAACAAAAGGGCTACAAGTACGCATGAAAAAAACAGGTAGATACAACAAAGAGACTCAGGGGACACAAGGAAGCAACAAGAGATTAGTTCCAAAGGGACAGTCATGTAGTCTAGTTCAGCAAAACAAACAAGGAGTCCTGTGGCACTTTTAAAGACTAACAAATTTCTTCATCACATGAGTTTTCGTGGAACAAAATCCCACTCTCTCAGACGCCTTGAAGATGGGGAAACTTACTTAATGATCTCTGGAGGATGAGTGGCAGTAACAATATATCAGCTGCCTAATAATATAGTATTTTATTTCAGGAGCACCTCTGGCCCAGAAAGAGACCCAGGGCTTGGGCACCAGGATTCTGGGCTTGCACGCAGCCCTGTAAGCCTGCTGCCAGTGATGCCCCTGTTTTATTTCGAGCCTCTCTGGACTTTTGTTTTTGCCTTTCAGTGAGGACAAACCCTTGTTCAGTAGCAGCAATGGTATATACAAGGCAGATTCTACCAATAAGCTATTCACACCAGGGCGTAGTAAGTCCCCATCTTCTGATCGGGCCCCTGAGTCCCCAGGGTGGGCCTGGCCAGTCCTGCTTCTGGTCATGTGATTCTAAGCTTCATGATGATGCTCTACTTGCTAAACAACTGGAGAGTCAAGAGGAGGAGTGTAGGGGAGAAGCAGCAAGATCTCGGCCCCTGTTACCTACCTCAAGGCTCATAGACTTTAAGGTCAGAAGGCACCAGTATGATCATCTAGTGATTCTAGTCTGACCTCCTGCTCTATGCAGGCCACAAAACCTCACCTACCCACTCTAGCAATAAACTTCTAACCTATGACTGACTCTTTGGATCATGATTTGGAGACTTTAAAGTACAGAGAATCCACTAGCAAGTGAGCCATGCCTCTTGCTACAGAAGAAGGTGAAAAACCCCTAGAGTCCTTGTCAATCTGGACTGGGGGAAAATTCCTTCCCAACCCTAAATATGGTGATCACTTGAACCCTGAGCATGTGAGTAAGACTCACCAACCACACGCCCAAGAAAAAGTTCTCTGTAATAACTCAGAATCCATTGCAGCTAATGCTCCTTCAAGCTCAGTTTTGAAGCCAGCTAGTTTTTTTGCCCCTACTTCTCCCCTTGGAAGGCTATTAGTGAACTTTACTAATCTAATGGAGTGCTAATGTTTCCAATATCCTCCTCCAAAGACAGCTCTTAGGGTAAGCTAGAGAATGTGAAAAGCCACGACTGAAAACATGAAATTAGCTTTCTCCAAACATTCTAAGATATTTGCTTAAAATGCTCTGTTTCAGGGGGAAAAAAAGACTCTGCCCACCAACTTGTGTGCTAGACTAGTCACCAAAAATAAACACAAAAGGTGTGTGAACACAGCTACCATGAAATCATTTCAAAACTGGAATGTATATTCCTTTTCACATGCATCTATTCTATCTTTATAACAGATATTTGACTCTAGCATGCCAAGTCTGGAGATCCAAACAACTGTGGCCAAAAGAAAGAGAAACATAATTAGCATAAAGAATAGTAATTAAGTATGTAAATATAGTATATGCTGTTCTGTAATTTCACAAGGAAGCAGAGAGCACTGAGAGTCAACCCACTGATTAAATGATTGTTTCCTGACTAATTTGAAGACACTGCTTGAGAGTCACAAATCTGGCTGCTTCTCCTGGTCACCTTGTATTAGTACCTCCTAGCTGGCTGAGACCAAAACGGACACTGCATACTCTCAGTGTCACTGCAGCGTGTTACTAGGTGTGAGGAAATTCAAACAGAAAAAAGTGGAGTGCATGTGTCTTTAGTCCTGTAGCAAACACTGTGTCCCACTAAGGAGAAACAAAACAAAACAAACAATGAAACAAAGATTATTCCAAGTGGCACAGGAATGTGGCACAGGATTTCCCAGCTTGATGTGTAAAAGTCACTAAACAATTGGATATGCTATCAGAGACTGACTGGCATGTTTTCTTGTGTCCCACTCTGACAACATGGGTTGTGAGTTTTTTCTCTTTACCATCCACCACAGGATAATAATGAGAGAAGATAGCAGGCAAAGAAACAAGTCTTGTGTCTCACTGTGAAGGTGGTAAGATCTGTGGTTGGCTTGGTAGAAGAGAATTACACAACCTGGGCCAACTTCCATAGCAACCCAGTGCCCTATGCTTAGATATCTCTCTCTAGGCCCAGTCAGGTCCAATATTACTGATGAATAAACTGGTGTGGTAGATCATGGTCACAAAAACATGGGTAGTACCTGAAACAATCAGGAGCCAGTTCATTCAGGGACTTGACGATAACAGAATCATAGAACACTGGGGTGGAAGGGACCTATGGACATCAACCTGTCCCACCCTCTGTTCAAAACAGGAGCAATCCTGACTAAATCATGCCAAAGATTTGGTTCCAAACTTTACACTGAACCAAACAGTTATAAGGGAGGTTGGGCAGTGAACAGAATATCTGGGTAAAGTGTTTTCATCAATTCATATTGCTTATAATACGGCTACCTGAGATCTGCACCGTCAGGAGCTTCCTCATGTTATTCATGTTCATGCCCACGTGCTATCACATTGCAGCAGCCCAGCTGGGAGGTGATGAACACAAGAATTACCAGGGTCTGGATGAAAAGTCTGCATACAACAGCACAGATGCAACCTCTGCACCAGCCAAAGATGGCAAAAGACATTTCTGACTTCTGCTACCTATTGAGTGCCCAGAAGCAGTCAAGAGTCCTGTATGTACCTGAGCCCATACAACACTTTAACAATGGCAGACAGATACAATTAGTGTCACGTGACAATTCTGGCCAATTGAACAAAATGATTCTTCCTACTACAATCGCCTCGATCTTGCTTGGGTTTAGTTGGAGCCAGCTAGTCTTCAACAAGCTGCCGCTCTCACTTAGACCTGAGGAAAGCAGGTTATTACGGTGGTCTGTGTTTGGTGGGAAGGTGATACAAGGCATTGCCATCTCCTTGCTGATCGCACTGGGACTCCTGAAGTCTCATTAACATCCCTAGGAACTGAATACTTTTGGTGAGTAAGAAAGGAGTCATGTCTATGCCTCATGATGGAAAGAGAATTTTTTAAATTTCATGGTTAGTCTGTATGTTCAGGCTTCTTTTTCACATCATAATGGTTTGAAGGGAGGATTGGTTTGGGTTGTTGGGTTTTTTTTGGCTCATGTTCCAAACTTCCATAGCTTCTACCAACAATGCCCTACTACCACAAACACATTGCGTGAGAAATCAGGAATCCCCTCGCCCACTGATACTAGTGTAACATGTAAAATAGACACACAATTGATCATGAGATGTATCTATTTTCAGTTGACAACTCCTCTCTGACACTGACCACTCCTTCATTCTTAATTTCCAAAAGGGCAGCAGTGTTAGTCTAGGTCAGCAAAATAAGCATGGTGTCCTGTGGCACTTAAAGACTAACAAATTTATTTATCACATGAGCTTTTGTGGGAGAAAATCCCACTTTGTCAGATGCTTTGACTGTTCTGTTCTGATTATGTAGAAGAGACTCCAAATCATGGCTACTGCCATTGCACCCGATTTGTCTCTTTCAGTTTGGAATAATTAATGATCTTAATGGAAACTGAGCACCAGCATAGACAGAACATTGCAAGTTCAGCAAATGTGACCCCCTTCTGTCTATTTTGATCTTCCCAGTTGTTTGTTACTCACATCACCACAACACCTAGGAGCCCTACCCATTGACCAGCCCCCCCTGTGTTTGGCTGCTGCAAAATATAGAGCACAAAGTCCTTGGGAAAGAGACTACAATCTAAATATATGTGTAACCTTTTTGCCAGGCCAAGAGAGCAGCAGCAAATGTCCGGGTTCTATGTCTAAAGGTTCCCAACAAGGTTACACCACCAACTGGCTCCAGCACCCAACCAGTCTCTTGAGAAATCACGCACTATTCCCTGGGCACTCTAGGGGGCAACACTTTTCTCACAAGCACAAATCTGAGTGTAGTACTTAAACCTTTTACTAAGAATACAAAAAATGTACACAAATGGAAATATCAAACCAGCATAAATTTGGGGGACAGAGTGTAGTGCAGGAGTCACAAAACCCATAAGCAGAACTCACCCCACCTCAGTGTACATAGAGCATGTCCTTCACTTTGCCTTTACCCCACACTGACAAACCTACATCTAGTGTCCACCTCTCAGGGGAAGAGGAGAGGGCTCAGCCAGTTCCTTCAATCTGCCTTCTGCCATCTTTGGGTCTCACCAAGTCCCACCTGTTGGCTCTCCCCACCAATAGACACTAACCACTCATGGGTCCTGCTGCTCATTGGCACCACCGTTCCAGGCTCTGTCCACTGGTTGCTCCCACTGGCTGCCGCTACCAGCTACCACCTGGCCACTCCTGCCTACCAACCACTAGCCTCCCACTCATTAGCTGCTCTCTTCCGGCCACTTGCACACAGTACCACTCCTACCGGCCAGAGGCACCAACCCCCTCTGGCCCTCAGTCAGCTCTCCTGATTCTTTAACAATTCAGCCCTCTAGTGTTTTCAGTTCTTAGGACACAAAAGGCACGTCTCTGCTCAAAATAACAAACGACTCCACAAAGAATCATTAATTCTATTTTTTAACAATGGAAGAGAAATTTAGGCATTGCCTGGGGCATAGTGCTTTGCCCATGCCCATGCCCCACACCTCTCCCTCTTACTTTACAGCACTTGAAAACAGGGTCTGCCACTCTTCTGAGTTCTGTTTTGGTAAAAGTAGCTTTTCCATCAGAGCAAGCTAAACAGAAGTTCATACTACCAGTGTACGTGTACTATTAAAAGATGACATTTTATTGTCCCTTCACTTAAAACAAAAGGATTTGTAACCCAAACCAACCACTTCCCAGTATGCTCATGACATGGGTGGATTTATCCACATACAATTAAATTATGGTAAGTACTTAATTGTACTCGTGCAAATACAAAGCCTATGCAAACAAGGTGCCCCCGCCCCCATTTAGGTGGCTGAACAGGAGGAAATGCCGAGTCAGTCAGACCTTGTTTACATATGGCAATAGACAACAGACGGACACGGACGAGCAGATGGGAGAATACTGGGAAAGAATGACAGGCTACGGGCAACATAATAGGCTATGGTTTCAACACAAGCACTCACCACCACTGCTCCTGCTAACTAAACAACATTGGTTTTGCCAGAAGACACTCTGAGAATGCTCTAGAGATGTTAAAGACACCAAACTTACCTCTGTTGGAGGCATGGTACAACTGGAATTTTCTGATCATGATTCTGAGGACTAGCATAGCTTACATTGTTTGCTTCAGTATCCTGAGCACTGCAGCCTGCCATCTTCCAGTTGGCAGAGACAAACAGGGTCACTGAGTAACCCTGCTGATGTCTCAGTTTCTAGATAACACGGCACGTAAGGCAAAACATGTATACTTGCATCTGCATATAGATAAGGAGGAGGGAAATAAGTTATCCTTGAAAATTACAGGGTACACTTTTTCACTGCCTAGGGGTGTATTTTCTCACCACTCCTCCTCTTACCAGATGTTGCTTTAGCAACCTCCATTATAATGTCAGGGAGCCCGATCTATGTAATAGAATACGTAATAATTAGTAGAGAGGTAATGAGGTGAAAGCTGTGTATAGAAAGCTATAAAAAGTCACCACTTAGACCAGGAGTCTCAAACATGCGGCCCACAGGCCACATGTGGCCCCTAAAGCTATTTCCCGCAGCCCACAACAACACGATTGTTACTGATATTTGCAATATCATTGTATGAAAAGGTTTCAGTGGTGTGGTCCTTGGGCTAACTTACTAGTCCTCAGGCAGCCCTCATGGTGATTTGAGTTTGAGACCCCCGACTTAGACAAAGGGGCATATTCCATCAATTCTGATTCTGTGGAAGGTGCAGCCAGTTGGACAAGAGGATCCACTGACTCCCTGGCAGGGCCCCTGGAGAAAGTAGTTCCTTATACAGCCTTCTGAGTGACTGTTCATCTCTGCAGGCTTAGTGAGTATGCTATACTGTAGTTCATTTTAGGCTTTACATTTAACTAGTATATGTATAGAAAATTTTGCTTATTAAAGCCATATTGATCTGCAAATTGAGTACACTGTGTCTCACTGATATCCCACTGATCATGAAGTGTCCAATACCAACAGCCTGATACAGGTATGTTTTTAAATTGCTGCTTCTTCATCAAGAACTCAGAACTGCCATGGAACATGTTATAAATAGCCACAGTGTAAAGCCTCTGGCTGTGGGACGTCATTTCAGAAGTGCAGGGGGACACACAAAGCATGCACTATTGTCAGAAGGAATCCTGTGTCATGCTGTATTATTCCAGTGTTACAGATTCACCCTCCTGGTAGGCAGATTTTTAGTTTAGGACTTTTCAATGAAACCAGTGGAAAGTTTCCTGCCTTGGCCTCTTCAGTCTTGCTTTCTGGTTCTAAGAAAAGCACTGCGTGTGCTACTCTCTTGAGAAGCTAAAGCAATCACATCTCTTCATTGGTTTATTCTGACCGCTCACCCACAGCATCTTCAGAGGCTGAACCCCAGCTGCCTTTGTCAGCTGCCAGTGACATGCTCATATAGAGACAAGCGGACCAGTACTAAAGGGCTTTACTGCAAAAAGTCTCAGCTGCCAGAGCTGGACAACTTCTGGAGAACTGCTGCTCACATTGTGTGGGTTAGAGTTCACAGAGAGCAGGTTGATTCACTTTAAAAGAAGTTTCTGAATTCACACATAGAAACAGGAGAGTCAAAGATCAAAGAGCACATACAGAAAGCCAGCTTTCTAATTCTTATTGGAGCACTAACTACATATTGGACAAATCCCAAATTCAACCTCAGACACATGGAAAGTGAGGTGATATCTTTTACTGGGCCAACTTCTGTGGGAGAGACACAAGCTCTAGAGCTTATCTGGAGCTTTTATGCAAGTCTGGTCAACACTACAGCATTATGGTGACCTAGCTCCATAAGAATCTACCCTAAAATGCAGTTCCTGCTGATGTAGTTTACCCATTACAAGTTAAATCGGTGCAACTGCTCCTGGTGAGGATGCACACCACCAATACAAAAAATATAATGTGGATGTGTAAGACCAATTCAATTACGGTGATGGCTATGTGTTAATTTTGTTTTGTAGGCTTGGCCTTGCTACAGTGCCTCGGTAGAACAGATTGTGTAACATCAGTAGTTAACATATATTTCAAGGGATCATTCAAGGTGACCACCACACTGATCACCGGGAAGAAGGGAAGTGGGCCAGAAAGCAGCATGGGAAGGGGTTGTTAGTGGCTAATAAATTATTAGAATAAGTCATAAATCCAGCATCACAAATCAGTCCATGATTTTAAGTGTCTAGCAAAGTTACAGTATTTTTCTTATTGTTGGTGGGGACGTCATAATTGCCAGTGGTTTCACCAGTGTTATGAAAAAAATCCTTTGAGGCAGAGTCAGTGAAAGAATTCAACGACGCTAACTTCAACCTTGAGATAAACTTGTCCTGCTGTTCTTTCAACTCCAAGCTAGTATCTGCTGAAGGAGTCTCTCTGAGCTGGGAAGTGCTACGCACCTATTGCACCATATAAATAGCAGCAAGTAAACTGCACCCTGGGCTTGGATTGCAAGTAAGATGGCTGAGTAGGGCAATAGCTGGAGTTCTCTTACCTGTCCTATAGTGCAGGCTTTTTTCTGGCCAAGCAGTTTCTGGATCAAGACTTTCTTGGGGTGACATTACAAAATTCAGTTCTGCCATACACAACCCTTCAACGTGCTGCCCAATGAACTGGAATGGAACTCACTCAGGTGGGTTGGCTGGTTTTCATTCATCTCCCACTGCCCCAGTAATTCACCTCAGAGGAAAGCAATGCACATCCTGAGTTGATTCACCTGAGAAATTTATGTTAAACCAACTCAAACGGGTAAGTCACTAAGCAGAGCAACTGGCTCAGGTAGCTAATAATAAAGGTCTTCAAAGTACATTTCTTCCATCTTGGGATAGCAACTGTGAGCATTGCTCTTCTTTCCTATCTTGAAAACTGGTTCTCCTTTTCCCTCTCCTTCAATGCTCTGAACAACCCCCCCCCCCCAATTGCTCATGAATTGTCATTATGAAATTGTCAATGGAACCATCAGCTTGCAAATGAGTTTCTTGAATAATCTAGAATAAATGTAACCAGCTATTTCTGTGCAGGTTCAACTTTTCACCTGCCTGCACTTAAATAATTTCTGATTCATTCACTTCTTTGCTCTGTGATCCGGGCCTCCTGGGATAACATCCTGAATGTGCAAAAAATCAGGCCAGGCTGCAAAACTGGGAGCCAGACTCCCAAAACACTGATGGGTGGTACTTAAACCAGTCTCCCAGACAGTCACAAACCATGCTTCTGATTCCCCACACTGGTCATCACCAAGCATAACAAAATAGAAACAGCCTCCTTACTGCACATCAGCTCCTCCGGTCCCCACCTAGTCACTGGGTCTCCTAAAAAAAATAAGATCTCCTGACTCCAAAGGGCCAGCCACATCACCCACAGCAATACAGGCTTGGATCTTACCCAAAATACCATGCCGCCGGCCCGTGCTTCAGTATCTACAACTAAAGGTTTAATACAAAAAAGGAAAGAAACAAAATGACAGATGTTAAACTTTCAAAGTGAATCACATACATGCACATGATTTAGAGTCCATAGAAAGCAAGTCCTTGAAGAATTTGCAGTTTGCAGATTAGTCTAATTCCTCCGATATACACTCAACACCTGGGTGGGCCTCAGTCCTTTGTTCAGTCACAGAGGAATAGTTCCAGAGATGGGTGTTGGTTGTAGACTGAAGAAAAATGGAGTTGACGTTGCTGCCTTTTATCATCTCTGGCTTTCCCCATACTGTGTGGATTTTTTGCAAATCAAAATGAAGTTGAGTCACATGGGCAAGTCCTAGTGGCTCAGCGTGTTTCTCCCTGTGCCCACTATACCTGGGAGCTTCCTTAATGGGCCATTAGGAGACAGTGGTTGCAGACATGCAGTCTGGGAGTATCCCAGAATCCAATATCTCAAAACACAAACAGAACAAACCTATTCCTAAATTCTAATACAGATGTGACACCTACATATAAACCACAGAATCATTCCTAACAGATTACAACATTTATATTAGTACCAAACATGGCATATCACTTATGAATTATTGCAAATATGAAATATTGCTAATATGAAAAAATCATAGGTGATCCCCTAAATCCAGACAGTGTCACATGTTCCTCATGAGTGGGTTTGATAGTGCTCATCCCTTCACCTAGACATTTTACATCATATTTGCTGTCACATGATAAAAAAGAAGATGCTGCAGGCTGCATTGTGTGATCAAACCAGCCAAACTACTCATGGGCAGAAAGGTGAAGGAATGCTCTTTGCACTTTCAAGGCTGAAGGCTTTGCAGTTATGTTTGATAAAGGCCTATTAAACAGTGTGCTACCTTTGTGCCCCTGCCCACCCCCTGCTCCTCCTTCCCTACACTTCGGATACAAACAGTACCTCACTCTCTTTGTACTAATAGAAGCACAGGTCAGACGACACAATATGCTCACAGACTTCATTACTCAGAGGAAAAAGGAAACAGAATTTCCTGACACTGAAACACAGGAGCCTGTTTTCCTCAACTTTTTGTTGCGAATCTAATCCCCTACAGTAATTTTCAAATGTGATTAGTTAAACAGCATGTGTAAATCCCTCATTTGGATGCTTAATTAGCCATTGGGCATGTAAATGCCAGTTTTATGTGCTTGCCCAGTGACTGGAGCAAACAAACATGGGATTTGGATGGGCTAGGAAGCCAGGCAGGTTTGAAAACAGGGCTCATTATATCAAAGAATTAATGAAGAGTAAAAAACACAAAGAGAAGTGATCCCATTATTGGTTTTTAAGGCCAAATTCTAGATCTCCTGAAGTCTATGGCAAAACTGCCATTGACTTTCCTGGAATCATGGTTGGCCCTCAGTTAACAGGAAGAGATAGCCTGTGTTTGAAATCCCTGTCACAACACAATGTATTGGGATACACCAGGTTTCCCATTTGCATCTGCCAATCTCCCTAAAATTCAGGCTGTTGATATTTGCACGGCGACCCATCTCAGTTTAACACTGTTTGTAAATACTCACTTCAGCAGGATTTTTACATTGGGTTTGTCAACACATCCCTGTTTGAGTTATTTATCAGCAAAGATCCCTTGAGCTGTGGTGATTCACAGCAGCTTTTAGCACTCATCAATGCAAAAAAAATTAAAACAAGCTTACTACACAGGGCGCAGCTAAATAAATTTGGCAACGGCAGGTTTTTTTAATTAACTATGCCAATACACAGCAAATATTAGACAGGAAGAAGCTGTTGGAACACATCACATGCATATTTACCAAGCAGCTGAATGGCCTAGCTTCAGGAGATTCCTACTATGCTTCAGTTTACACGCTAGAGCTCATCTGTACTAGTGTCTGCATTTGGTGTCAGCGCACAGATTTGTGCCATGACCCACCTGTTTTTCACACCTAGACCCCAGAAGCACGTGTCTAAGGATGAGCAAACTAGCACACCTGATGGGGGTAAGTACGGACCCTTGCCTGCACCATGCCAGTTCACTATGTGAACAGAGTAAAGGGGATGCTCCAGGTCCTTATGTTTCAATAGATCTCTACTCCTACTCCCACAATGCACTGAACCCTTTTCTGACCTGTAAAGGGCTCTGTTCCCCCTTTTCATTGGTAGTAGTGTTATACACTAACCACTTGAGAACAGCTTCCCACTGCACTCCTTATGAACCAATACAAGTGATAATGGATCCTGGTCCCAAAGCCACTGCTGGCCACCAACCACCCTCGGGTGCTGATCAATGTGTGACTGGACCACACAAGTCTCCATGGCTTCTCCCAGTGCACCTTGACCAGGAAATTTCTCAGAGGCTGGAGCAGGTTGGCATTCAACTCCAGCCTAATGCCAGGAACAGACTGAGCACATCAGGCTCCCATACAGAAGCATAAAGGATTTGAGCTCTCCTGGAACAACTGTTCGCCGTGTATGTCCCTTTGATGAGGCGTGTGGCTGAGTGATGTCAAAAGGCTCCCAGTACAGAGTCTGACGTGGCTTGGGATCCTCTCCTCAACCCTGCTCACCCCACTGTCCAATGGGATTCCAATGACAACTGTGGCAAGCGGTGTGTCAGAAAAGACCAGGAGAATTCACGTCAATCCAGAGAAGCCAGTTGAGGAAGCCTTTGCATTTATGACCCTCAGCCATGGCAGGAACCAGAACCAAATCCTGGTAAATTACATTGGATCCCCTTCCCTCCTGCCCCACCAATGTCCCCTCGTGCTCAGCAGCTAGATTCCTGAATTTAAGATCCAGGACGTTTTCAGGGCTGTGCACTGACTTTTCCTCCCTGAATTTCTCCATTGCTGGGACTTTGAACTTCAGTGCTGGAGTCATGGCTGTGTCACACACCCACCCCTTACCAAATTCCTCCAACTTCCACATCCTCCCTCCAGCCCCTGCTCTGCTCCCAAGCAAGATATGGTTCTAAATTCAGGAAAATCATCAACATTGCTGAAGTGCTCTGACATGTTTGACTAGAGCTGGCTCTTAAAGATATTATTTTGTTAATAATCTCTTTGTACTCCCGTGTCTGTACTCTTCTCAGCCAGCTGGGGCAGCCCTGGAGGAAGGAAATGGGTGAGTTAGAAAGGACAGGTGGGGACAGGACAGCTGTAGAAAGCTTACAGTTATTTAAAATTAGTGACAGCTGTCTTTTGCCCCAAGAAGATTATAAAGTGTCATTACTTCTCTCACCTTCTTGATCTTCCCTTCCCCTTACAAAATGGGGGTGATCTGGGAGAGAAGACGGAGGAGGTACGGGAGTTTCTGGCACTGGCAGATGGCATTCTCTGCCCCCCAGCAGTGCAAAAATGTGTACACACATGGCATCCCTCTTGGGAACAAGAACCAGTGTGCCCATGGGAGGGATTCAGCTGCCTATACAGTGTTTGTAAAGCAGACTTGTCCTGTGCCCACTTGGGACAGAAGCACTGTGCTTTGCCCTCACAAACATTATGGGGTGTGCAGCAAGTGATTATACTAATGGTGTTTGCCACATTGGCATCCAGACAGATGCAAACACAGCACCAAGGAGATTTGAGTTAACCAAACACACATTGTAGGATCATTCTGCAGCTCTGGGGCTTACAATTGAACTCTTATTCCAAGGCCTGTGATATCAGGATATGGTTTCAAGAGCCCTGTTAGGAACAGGTGTCTGGCATCCCCTACAATAGCAGCTGGCACAAGACACACCAGAGCGAGCCATATCATTTATGAGGGATAAAGTCCTGTCTCCCCCTTCAACCACAATCCCAATCTCTCCAGCATCCTGGCACCATGAGCTTTTGTAATATTTCCTGTGCAGGACTCACTGAGTCTGCCACTGTGATTCCCTGTTTTGCAAGGCTTAATGAACTGTAACCTGTTTGGTTTCTATTCTCCCTTGCCCCTTGTGACAGGTAAAGTGTTGAGATATAAGCACTCTTGGGGGGCCCTGATCAGTTTGGGAACCCCATCCTCTACACTCCAGCTATTTTCTAGATCTTTTTTTGTCAGCCACTCAAGGGTAAATCACAGTGTTCGTTGCCTCACAAGTCTGCATAACTATAGCCCTGACAGTGGACTTTCCAACCGCAAAGTGGTTTCCAGTGAAGCTATAGCTGTCTGATGCTGCCCGATTCCACACAGCAATAGAAGGTCCCTTTTAAGCCACCACTGCTCCCCTGAATCAAGTACTCTGGTGCTGAAGGTTTGGTGCAAGCTTCTCACCTGGCTCCAGGAAGGGCTGAGTCCTCATTTGGAAGGTTTCCAAAATAACATGATCCCTTCACCACCAGGTTGGTCTTCTTGCACCAGAAATGATGGAACATCCATGGACGCACAATAGCAATACCAGCATCCACCACCTCTGTACCACATGAGCTAAATGTGTTGTCATTGACTCTCAAGGTCAGCTGTCTGATGCATCAGCAAATTCTATCCAGCATCTCACTGATCATCTATTCTACTGTATAATCAATTGTCCTGAACAAAAGTGTAGGAGCAAAAGCAGATCACTGGCCCAATGCTCTATGTTTTCAGTTCAGCTTGGCAGCATATATCAGCAACCAGTGAGGGAGGGGACAGTAGCTACACCAGGAGCATCACTCGTGCCAGGCTTATGGGGCTCAAGCACTGAGTCCCAGCACCTAAGCCCCAGGTCCACCAATGGGCCACCTGCAGCAGCAGCTGCAGCGGTGGCACACAAGCCCCGAGTCCCAGCGTGCTGAGCCCTGTGTCTTTTCCTGGGTCAGCAGCGCTTCTGAGCTGCACCACACAGCAAGCTTTACTTAGAGGGTCTCCCATCCTCCACAGAACCCTGGGATAGCACGTCAAGAGGCACAGCAATGTTGCATAATGGCAGCAGTGTGGACATAAGCACATGGGTGTACACAGCATTACACCCACGTCCAGCACCGCATAATGTGGCATGGATCTGAGGGACATGTGTGAGCATGTACGTGATTCTAGACCCAAGTGTGCATGCCAACAGTGATATAGCCTAACAAGTGCGTTTAAATATTGTTAAATACCAAGCACTGTAGTTATTCCCAAGCATAGACAAGGACTTTTGAGTGGGATTTGGCTCAACCAAAGGCAGAGCTTCCTCCCCTCTCAAATTTAAAGGGCTCCATGTACTTTAAGATGTCTTCTACCCCTAGGAATCAGGGCCTGCAACTGAACCTGGGACAAGCTAGCTGATTTAAAGCTGACTACCCAGATTGACCTGACATCCAGTGGGCTGAGAGGCATCGCTAGGCCTGTTCTTACACCCAGCAGCAGAACCAGGCCAGTGATTCTTCAACATTAATGCCTGCTGCTGTGATCGCTCCTGTGCCAGTCTTGTTCCCACCCTACCCAAGTCTGTTTCAGCCCACCTCCCCTGCTGGGATCCTGACTCTGGCTCTGACTCTTGGCAGTGTCCCTGGCCTTTTACTCCAAATGCAACTGCTAGGCTTGACCATCCACATCCTGGTCTGTGACAACTCAGGGGTGAAAGGCCTTCCATATATTGTTATCATGTCTCATACAGAGATCACATTGGTTTTTTTCTGTCTTTCTAAGACTATTCGCACCAAAAAATGTGACAGGTGGCTAATAATTCTTCAATCCACTGCAACTATAAACAGATGAGTAAAATATTTTAAGATGCATTACATTTTTATGGCTCACATATCAGGACATGTAACAGTATCAATTATTTCAATGGAACTGTAACAGCATCATCAATCTGCACGAGTTCATAACTATCCCATAATATCAGAGTTGCAGAATTCTGCTTTCTACAAAGCTTCTCTTATGATTTGCAGTTAAAAAAGTAAACACCATTTACAGCAGAAATACAAAGACTGGCAAATACTTGCAATAGTCTGCTATTAAGGTTAGGTATTATGGCAAACTGCTGGTACTCCTGCACTGGGTCTTGCAGTTTTCTAGGGAAAGCAGGTCAGAGGATTCCCAATCACCTAAATCCTGCCCCTGTGGGGTGCTTGCACTGGTGAAACTCTAGGGAGGGGAGAGAGGGTTTTGGGACCAAGCCCCACTCTCTACTCCAGGTCCCAGCCCAGTGGCCTTACAAAGTGCAGCTATGTGCTGCTGACAGTGTCCCAGTCTACAGTTCTTTCAGCTGGGCTGTCTTCCCCCTCTGCCCTTTCAGTTTCTTATGCCTGGTCTCCCCTTAGGCCAGGTTTGTTTTCTCAGGTCCCAGTCTTTGCCTTTCCTTTTCTTCTCAAGTTCAATTACCTTCCACAACTCCTCTGCTCCTTCATCTCTGCACAGCACCATCCTCCTCCTCCTCCTGGTGCTGGTGCCAGTGCCAGTGCCCTGCCCACCCCACTCTACTCCACTCCCATCCCCATTTGGGGCAGGGAGGCTTTTATCAGGCACCTGGCTATCTCTTCACTGATCTCAGATGCCTCTCATCAACCTGTAGGACCCCTGCTTAGCCACTAGGGAACAAAGCCTTCACATATCACCCATCTTCTGCTCTCAAGCTGCCTGGTGGCTTTGATCTCTCACAGCACCAAAGATTCAGCAAAATGTCAGCACAAGATGCAAGTTCATCTTATGTGCTTCAACATCACTACCACCTGGAAAGAGGTCCATAAAACACATTGAGGGTCTAATTATAGTCTAAGACAGCAGTTCTCAACTGCTGTCATGACACAAAAGTGTGTCACAGCAGGAAAGCACCCCTGCTGCAGCTGCTGGTTCTTCAGGCTTTTAAAGCACCAGCAGCAGAAAAGCACCCTCCAGGGTTTTTGGTAGGGCGCTGTCATCAAAGCACCAGTGCTGAAGCTCTCCAAGCCACTTTTTCCTACTGGCTCTTTAACGCTGCAAGCTTAGGGACCATCAGGAAAAAAGCAACTCCCTCCCGATGCTTTCAGTAGTGGTGGTTTGCCAAAAGCTCTGGGGCAGGGAACATTTTTTCCCTAAGGGCCAGCAGGAAAAAAGCAGACCCCTCCCCCAAGCTCTTTCAGCAGTGATTAGCCAAAAGCACAGGGGTGGGGGTCACATTTTTCCTTTGGCTCTTTAAAGATGCAGGGCTAGCAGGAAAGAAAGTGCAAAGCACTGCTGCCAAAAGTGCTGAGGGGATGGGGATCTGCTTTTTCCAGATGGTACTTTAAGGCTGTGAGCCTTAAAGGGCCAACAGGAAAAGAAAAGGTGCCCTCCCACCCAAGCTTTTGGCCAACCACTGCCAAAAGCAGTAGGTAAGGAGGGGTTTGCTTTTTCCTGCTGGCCCTTTAAGGCCCCTTAAAGAACCAGCATGAAAAAAAAGCAAGCCCAAGCCCCAGCACTTTTGGCAACAGTGTTTGAACAAAAGCACTGAGGGAGACTGCTTTTTTACAGTGGTGGGGGCTAGCCCTCGCCACTAACTGCCTCTGCCTGAATTTTTTTTTTTTTTTGGCACTGGGGGCCCCTTGAATGCACCGCCAAAAGTGGGGGAAACTTTGGTGACAGGGGAGCCTTGGTGCGTCATGCTCAGCTGGGAACCCTCCCAGCCGTGTCATGACCCTCAAAAGGTTGAGAACACCTGGTCTAAGGACTTGTCTACATAGAGAGAGAATAACTGTGCAGCCAGCCAAGATGGGAATCTATAGTGTACTAGTTTGCAACACACTAACTGGCCATGCGGACCCTGATTGCACACTCCAGAGGCTGAGTAGTACACTTCAGGTACTCCCATTTGAAATGTCTAAGCGTGCTATGGAAGTTCAAGTGGGAGGAAGCAGATGACACATAACTTACTTCAACTTATGGCACATGAGTTTCATGCACCAAGTCCCTGTGTAGGCCAACCACAACTAACATGAGGGAACAGAGTAAATCCTGCATCCTCAGCTCACTCCACCAAACGTCGGCAGTGCCGGGACCTCAAAGAGAGCATAGATGTTTGCTTCCACTGCACAAGTTCAAATTAAGCACAGCTTCCTGAGACGCCTCAAAAGACAAGGGACTGGATCTTCACCAGGTGTAAATCAACACAGCTCCATTATAGCCCAAGTTGTCAGCCTGAATGAAAAAGATCGGTTCTATAAATTGTCAGACGTGGCAAAGCAGCCCTTCAGCTTTGCCAGGTAACAGTTGTCTCCCCTGGCAAAATAGGCCTTAGATAAATCTGCCGTGGTCAGAGCAAGCCTTTTCTCCTCCTTACTCCACTCTCAGCATCTATTGACTGCCATGCTGTAGGGCAGGGTGTGTGTCTGGGCCTTGGTGGATCAAGCCCATACGTCCATGGGCCCAGACATCAGAGTACCATCCCTGGCTTTCCCAGCCAAGTTGTGGTGGTGGTGGTGGTGGTGGTGCTCTTCCAGTGCTGGGCAGTCTCAGTCTCTCATGGTAGACTGGTGCCTGAGGCCCTTTTTCAGGGGAGAAGTACTGTGTTCCTGGTATTGGGGATGTGGGGGAGCAGCGTCTCCTACAAGCCTTTGGCAGCTTATCTCCCTCCGTTTTTCCCCCCTTGCCTCAGATGTGACTAAGCTGTAGTCACCCCTCCCCTGCCTGCAGGAAAAAGCACATTGATCATTCTGAGGCTCCCACATCTGCCCTCAAACACCCTTTTAAAACCGTCTGGCCTGACTCGGTCACAGAGACCTTTATACTTTTCCACCTCATGTCAATGGGTTCAAAAGTAACTTACGTGGCACAGAGTCAACTCGCATCTGTGCTCTACAACACGCCAGCTACCAGCAAAAGGCCTTTATCCTGGAAAAATTCCAATTCCAAGAGCCAAGGAGTTAATTCATTTCAAGTTTATGCAGCTCTCTGGAGTTTAATTATGAAGATACGTTTCTCATTTCCAGCAAAGTAAGATAAGAATCTGCCTTTGCAGTCCCCACTCAGAGTTAGGATGGTCAGCAAAGGAATGATTTGATCTTCAGCTTGCTTTTGATGAAAGTACGGTATCCTTAATGTATCGGTAATGAGACAGGACTGCAAGCAACGGAAATTTGAAATATTCACTGTGCTGTTACGGTGAGCTTTTTCATCTGCTTAGTCATTTTCATATTGGGAGGATGTATTAAAGCTTTCTTCAAATGTTGAATTTATAGGAGATTTTTCCTTTATAGACTCCCTTGCAACCTGTTGCCAAAGTAAATCACCAGAGATTGTCATTTTAACTGATAACACTTTGAACATAGAAGCTAGTTTCCACATCAGAGCACCATTTCCCTTTGCGGACACATCCCAAAAGGACCAAAATAAAGAGTCTCCAACAGCTTTTTGCACAATTCAATTAATTCTGATAAACAGAACTCAACCCTCTTTAGAATCACATTAGTTATGCAACATTATTCAGCTAGGAGCTGCAAAACCCTCACAATTTTCATTATTTCTTTACTGAGCCTCACAGCCACTAGCAGGAAGCATTCAGTGGGAATCAAACAAAGGAGACTAATGAAGATGGAATTTAGACCATAGCTAAGGAGATGGGGTGAAAGATGATTTCTGACATTCAAATATCACCTGCTCAAATCCCAATTGGTAGTGATCAACCATTACTAGGAGAACTGGTTGAAAAATTAGTTTCTTGAAAATTTTTAAAGTGGTTTTCATTTTTAAAGGTTCAAAGAATCACCCACCTTAGGGGGAGAAGGGGTAAGTTGTGTGATTTTTCTTCCATTCTCTCCAGAAATATGTTTACTAAAGAGTTTGAAAACATTACAAAAATAGTTTGCAGGACTACTCTCACTAAATCATCCCAGCCAGGGTTTTGTCTAATGGGGCCTTAAAAGTTTCCAAAGATGGAGATTCCACCACCTCTCTAGGAACCCATTCCACTGCTTCACCACACTCCTTACTGAGAAAGATTTTCTAATATCCAACCTAGACCTCCTTGAAACCTTGAAACTTGAAACCATTGCTCCTTATTCTGTCCTCTGTCTCCACCTAGAATAGCCTAGCTCTCTCCTCTTTGGAGCACCCCATCAAGTAGTTGAAGGTTGCTTTCAAATCCTTCCTCAGTCTTCTCTTCTGCAGGCTCAATAACCCTAGTTCCTTCAGTCTCTCCTTGTAAGTCACAGGTTTCTCACATACACAAAAGGGTTTTTACAAACGTGATATTGATTCAGATAAGAAATACAGTTTCAAAAGGTCATTTTTGACCAAAAACCTCTCCTTCAAACTATTTCAACTTAAATAATTACCACTGTGTTCAATGGCCTCCATGAGCTGCATTGATTACTACAGTTCAGTTCCTCACAAACATGTGTCTATATGACCATGACCATCACCACCAGGTAGGCTCATCATAACTCCCCCCTTAATTCAGTTTTTCCTGGGAAAATTGGAGTCTACAAAATAAGATCCATTTTCCTGCCTGTATTTTTCTCATGGTTGAGCAAGCTGTACCTTGTGTAATTCATGCAACAAAACAGGAAATTTGAAAATTGAAACTGCCCTTTTACCATTTTAGTTTTGGAAAAACTTGCAAATTTTCCTGTAAAATTTCAGAGTATGTTGACTCAAACATGTAATGCAGGACAGAACTTTTGCACAGTCACATTGCACTGTCACCAGTCTGTTTAGTCAAAATGCAGCTTGCAACATGAAATTCTCTTTTATTTAACCCACCACTCACTTCCCCACACACATACAAAACAAAATGAAACTGCTTCAAGAGCCATGTGAGATGGTTCTATTTTAATTAAACTAAACTGGCTCTTTAATAATGCAGCTATCTCCAGGGCTGCTACAAACTCATTCCAGCTCTGTTCACACTTCTTCCAAACCTTTCCCCTCACAGAATTTGTGCTCCTCTCCCCAAGTTCCATGCAGATAGCTAAAGTTCGATGAGCTCACTCAAACCGAACACACAGGCTATGTCCACACCTAAATTGTTAAATCGACTGAAGTTAAATCAATATAAGCAAAATCTTTAGCTTAAATTGATCTAATTCGATTTAACAGGTCCACACCAAAAAATCCCCAAATTGAACTAGCATGTCTGGACACAGGACTTGCTAGTTCAATTCTGGGGAGAGGCACCATGGGAGGTATGGCAAGATTGCCACCTGGCACAGCCATGTTGGCAGCCAAATCGGATAAAAGCAGGAATTTACCTCACCTCCCTATCCATTCTGGCTAGCAGAAGACTGCGACACACAGAGCATCAACGCTCCCCAGCTTTCCAGCCATCGCCATCTGGTTGCTAGAGCCTCTGCTGGCTTGCAGGGTGTTCTCCTGCAATGGGACACTCTGTTTTCTGACCCTGATGGTCCCCAACCTGAGCCACGGACCTTCATTTCACTGTTCCTCAGAGCAGCCCTAGTTCCCCTGCCTGCTTCTGTGTCTCATCACATCTGGGCAGAGGCGACCAGCAGAGAGTGGTGGGACCGGGTAGTGCTCAGAACCTGGGGTGAAGAGCAGTGGCATCGGAATCTCCGAATGGGCAGGGGGAGCTTCACCCACCTCGTTGCGGAGCTCACCCTGGTACTGCGCTGATGGGCCACCATCATGAGACCAGCCATCCCTGTTGACAAGAGAGTGGCCATCGCCCTCTGGAAGATGGCCACTCCTGAGTCATACAGGTCTGTGGCATGCCTCTTTGGCATCGGGAGGTCCACCGTCGGTGAACTGCTGCAACAGGTCATCACTGCCATCAACACTGTCCTGCTGCGATGCTTGGTCACTCAAGGTGACCTACAGGCCACCATCGCTGGTCTCGCCACGCCGGAGATTCCCAGTTGTTCCGGGATACTGGATGCCGCCCACATCCCTGTAAGAGCCCCAGCGCACTGAGCAGCTGAGTACCGGAACTGCAAGGGATACCACTCGGTTATATTGCAGGCCCTCATGGACCACCGGGGCATCTTTCAGAACTGTTATGTTGGATGGCCAGGGAGGGCACATGATGCCAGGGTCCTGCGAACCTCTGCCCTGCACCGGGGCATGGAGGCGGGCACCTTCTTTCCCCCAGTAACATCACTGTTGGGGAAGTTGTGGTGCCCATCCTTATTGTTGCCAATGCAGCCTATCCCCTCCGCCCATGGCTCATGTGCCCATACACAGGGCCCCTCGATGCCAGCAGGCAGGTTTTCAACCGCCACATGAGCCGCTGCCGCCAGGTGATTGAGCAGGCATTTGGCTGGCTGAAGGCACAGTGGAGGTGCCTCCTTACATGCCTCCACCTTGGAGAGGAGATGACCACAGAAGTCATCACTGCCTGCATGGTCCTGTACAACTACTGTGAGGTCCTGGGGAAGACTGTTTCTGCTGTCTGGGAGGCTGAGGCACAGCTCATCGGTGGCCAATATGAGCAGCCTGAACCTGTGGCCCCACGGGATTGAGCACCACAGAGGGCAACCATTGTGCGTGATGCACTGATTAATCTTTTCGTGAGTAAGGAACTCTGAGGGCCAGGCCCACCACGCTACACTCCCTCCTTCCCCATTCTGCCACAGCCAGTCCCCACCCACCTTCCCACCCCTTGAACTGATAGTAGGGTTGGATATTTTAGGATAAAATGTTAGCAGATCCTTAATCTCAAACTCGCCTTAGCAATAAATTGACATACATGATAACAGGCCAAGCAGAGCCAGCACTAGACATAAGAAGATTAAGTAATTGCTTATGGTATTGAGCAATTCAAGGGGGCCCCTGTTCACTTTTTCCTTAAGAACTTGCCTGTTTTAGTACTGAGGAACTGACAGAAACATTCCTGCTTAGGTCCCCCAGTGAACAAGCATAGCTGTGAAGTCAAGACAATTAATATGCTAACCTACAGGATAAGGACAACCCCAACACTATTAGAGTGAGGAATTTACATATGGAAGAAGGAGGCTGCGTACTTGTGTGAATACTCCTGATGGTCCCTTTACAGCATGTCACTGTCATTAGCACCTGTGCGCTGACACTGACCAGTACAAAGGAAAACAAGTAGCAGTTCTACTCAGATCTGGACTCCATCCTCAGATCAGCCCCTGCAAAAGACAAGCTCATCCTGCTGGGAGACACCATCATTAGAGCTGGGAGAGACAGCAGTGTCTGTAGAGGTGTGAATGGATGACACGGCATGGGAAAGATGAACAGCAATGGACTCCTCCTCTTGGGTAAATATACAGAACGTAGTCTGCTTATCACTAACACCATCTGTAGGCAAAATGATGAAAATAAAACAATGGATGGATGTACTCACAGTCCAAATAATGGCACCTGATTGACTTATCAACCAACAAAACATCCACAATATCAAAATTACCAAAGATTTCCATTGAAAATCTGGATTTGGCCCATGGTCTACCCATTGACTACCCCTGTTTTAAAGACTGACCAAACAAAGGGAGAAACAGGCTGTCCCCCAGCCAGCAGGGAAGGCAGTTAGCTACCAGCCTCTAACATAAGTTAAGCATTATGGGGGAAAAAAACAAATGGAAGCCCTATTTACATGCAAATCAGCTGCAGGATGGAAAGTCAACAAGAAGGAAAGAACAGTGGAAGGGTAACATGATGCTCACCAAAAATCCTGTGAGTTTTGGTTAATGTAAGGCAGGGGGGCAAAGATATTTTACTGTTCTTATACCTGAAGAGATAAAGAAATGAAGGGCTTGGAGCTCTGTGCTGGATCCTGGTTAAAAGACTGGCCAGTCATGCTGGGAAAAACAGCAGTGATAAGAAAGCTATTTTAAACAAAAGGTTCCAGTTTGTTAAGGTAGGCTTCAGTCTCAGAGGCATATTATTACTTTTGTTTCTTTGTAACCATGTCTGTGCCAATTCCATCTCCCTGATGTCCCTTAAATCTCTGTTCTTTGTTAATAAACCAAACCTTGCTTTATTACCCAGCCCAGTGCTGTTTCTCAAACTGAAGAGTAAAATCCTCAGGCAAACTGGCAGACTGTGTATGATCACTTTAAAGGAGCCATGAACTTGATACAGTTTTGTGAGCATTAGAGGAAGGGTTTGAGCAGAGGAGAGTGTTTTGGGGAGACTTGGGCCTGGAGGTGTCACCCCACATGTAGTAACCAGACTGAGGGAAGCCAGGGGAGGTCACTCTACTGTGAGCAGGCTCCACAGAAGCATTTAGGATTACAAAGCAAGTTATGACAACTGCCACATTCTAGGGTGCAATCCAGACCAATGATGGGATGTGTTACAGCCTTCCATGTAACCCTGGGGCCTTAAAATGCTCTGCTGCTGAGTCTTGCAGCCAAGAATGCACTGAGTGGGTGGGAGAGAGCATTTTAAGCAGCTCTGACTCACCATCTCCAATCCCAGTAGCCTGTCTGTTATACACCAGCTCTGGTTATACCTGACCCAGGTGACTCCATCACCCACTCCATCCCAAATTTTCCCACAGCCACAGGCTCTGCTATGTCCACCCATTCCTGGACCATTCAGAAGAACAATAAGATTCATTTGCTCCTTTAAAGAGACAAAATGAACAGCTCATCTTTTTAACTGTAGTTAACAGTCACTTTACATCAAACACAGCACTAGCTTAGAGTAAAAGTAAAACAAGCTTATTAACAAAAGAAGAGAGACCAATGTGTTACTGGCTGTCTGTTGGTCTCATACCTGACACCTTTTCGATAGTCTATGGCATTAGGATGTCAGGGAACACTGAACTGGGGGAGGCCGACAAAGTCCCTACCAGATACCAGTGAGAGCCCTGTCTTCTTGCGTTGGGATGCTGTGAGGATCGCTATCACTAACTATTCTGAGTAAACGCCCAAAGCATCAAAAAACTTCACCCGAGTAACTTTGGCAATAGCCCACCTAACTCCTGACCCACTTGACTGTGAGAATGTGCAAGAGGTAACAGTCCCTTAACCACCATCTCAACCATTCCCAAACCCCACTCACAGTTTGGATTAGTGAGTAGCAGAAATCCAAATGTCTGGGCAGGTCTGGATCCAGTACCTAGGTTGCTGCTTAGCTGGCCCTCCCAGGAGGTGCAATCACCTAATCCAGCTGGTAATTGGTTATTATTACAGTGTGGGCTAGGTAGGGCCTCACTGAGTCCACTCAGTTCTGCTATTGTCTTTTGTAAGCCAAAATTGGTGCCTTTCCCACAAGATACAGTCTGCTTCATCCCTCACTAGAGAGTTCATACAGAGGAAGAGCCAAGAACACTTTGGACACTTGAATACATTCCTGTCTGATTAGAAATGAACTGTTCGCTGTACAATAAGAACTTCCCCCTCTTTAAGTCTTCCTCAGAGCCCAATACCCCCAAAATCCAAGTTCATGTATAGTTATAGTGAATTCTCAAGTATCACTAGAATAATTGCGGGTAGGCAACCTATGCAAATGAGGTTGTCTATAGCAGCACTCTTCCCTTTTCACCAAGGGAGGGAACAGAGTACTTTCCCCTCTGACAATTCTGGCCACAGGATTTACAACTGTAACACAAAGTGATTTTTGATTGAGGTTATACTGACAGAGGTCAAGGGTTGAATTGACACAGTGTGGGCGCTTGTAAGCACGCAGGTCATTTGGCCCCACCGGGCAGTCACCCCGGTGGGCAGTTAGGGGAGTTATCGTCTCAAGTGGTCCTGCTGGCCCGTCTCCTCCCTGGAGACGGGTAGCGGGTAGTCAGTTCCCACCCCACGGGGGGCGTAACTGTCAGCTTAGAGGCTGGGTAGGACAGTTCACCCAGAGTCCTGTGCCCATAAGCGGGCGTACAGTCCATGAGTCACAATGCGGTTGGGGTTAAACAAGGTGGGGTAGTGTTGAAGTTGACGTCTCAGGAGAAAAAGGGGAGAGGAGGGGGTAGGACACAGGACCGCCCTACTCCACTGTGTCCCAGCCCAGGGCCCTAGCAGCGGCCTGGCCTTGGTATCAAGGGGTCAGCGGGGATCCAGCCGCAACACGCTGACCCCAGTAGGGTGATGTACAACTCCCCTGGGCTACTCCTCCCCCCCTCTACCCTTAGTACCTGGTCTGTCGTAGCTTCTGCGTCCTTGGGGTACTTGTTGAGTGGTACTGAGTAGAAGTCCTCCATAGCGTCCACTGGTGGCAGGTCTGAAAGTCCCAGGCTGACGTCCATCTCCTCAGGGGGTAGCTCGTGTAGCGTCACCAAGTCCAAGGTGTGGGGGAGCTCCCCCAGGGCCGCTCCCTCCGTGGGCCCCGCCTCTGGCAGAGGCGGGGGCAGTTCCTCCAGGTCCTCCCCGGTCACCTCTGGGGTCCCTTCTCTGGAGTCCAGAGCCTCCCTGGCATCGGGGTGGGGCCGCGGTTCCCATTGGGCCCACTGCCTGTCCACTGCAGGTGGGGGAAAGTCCTCCCATGGGACTCCCGGCGTGGGGCTGGCATCCATTGGGTAGGCCCAACCCGCCTCTGCTGGGGCAAGGGCCAGTTCTGAGGAGCCTGGAGGGAGACATCCTTTCCCTCCAGTGGCCAGGGCTGAACTGAGCTCCCTGGCCCTGCTTTTATTCTTCCTGTCCCGCCCCTGGCCTTCCGGTGTGAGTGGCAGTCCCGCGGCAGCCATCTTGTCTCCTCTGGGGGCGGCCATCTTGCGGCCTCTTTACACACGGTCTCTGCAAATAAGGACTGAGGCATGCATTTATGGTGATGTGAGTATGCAGTTCCTTTTTGCTAGTTAAATAGAATCATATTCTCCAGTGTTGTCTGCCAACAAAGTAATTTACAATACCAATAAATTCACTTGGGGGGAATACAGTACACTTATATAACAAGCACCATGACAGGGCACCATCAGCATCTTAAATCATAGAATTATAGATGATTAGGGCTAAAAAGAACCTCAGGAGATCATCTAGTCCAACTCCCTTCTCAAAGCAGGACAAACCCCAAGTAAAGACAAGGCTTAGTCAAGCCAAATCTTAAAAATTATAAGGATGGAAATTTCACCACCTCCCTAGGTAACCCATTCCAGTGCTTTGCAATCCTCCTTCTGAAAAAAGTTTTCCTAATAGCCACTCTATACCTCCCTCATTGCAACTTGAGAACATTTGCTCCTAATTCTGTCATCTACTACCACTGAGACCAGCCTAGCTCCATCCTCCTTAGAAAATCCTTTTAGGTAGTTAAAGGCTGCTATCAAATCCCACCTTATTCTCCTCTTCTGCAGAGTAAATGAGCCTAGTTCCCTTTGCCTCTCCACATAAGTCATGTGCTCCAGCACCCTAATCATTTTAATTGTCCTCCTCTGGTCTCTCTCCAATTTGTCCTCATCCTTTCTGCAGTGTGGGCCCAAAACTGAACACAATACTCCAAATGAGGCTTCACCAGGACTGAATAGAGGGGAACAATCACTTCCTTTGATCTGCTGGCAACATTCCTACTAATACAACCCAATATGCCTTTAGCCTTCTTGGCAATAAGAGTACAGTGTTGACTCATATCCAGCTTCTTGTCCACTGTAACCTCCCAGTCCTTTTCTGCAGAACTGATACCTAGACAGTTTCCCCCCCCCAATCTATAACAGTGCATGGGATTCTTCTGTCCTAAGTG
>ML682083.1:7122225-7158721 GCA_007922195.1 Podocnemis expansa
TCTGTCCTAAGTGCAAGACTGTGAATTTCTCCTTGTTGAATCTCATCAGATTTCTTTTGAACCAATCCTGCAATTTCTCTAGGACACCTTGTATCTTACCTGCATATCTACCACTCCCTACAGCTTAGTGCCACCTGCAAACTTGCTGAGGGTGCAATCCACCCATCCTCTAGATCATTAATGAAGATGTTGAACAAAACCAGCCCCACCCCTGAGGTACTCCCCTTGTTACCAGCTGCCAGCTAGACATGGAGCTTTTTATCACTACCCATTGATCTCAGTGATCTAGCCAGCTTTCTATCCTTCTATCCACCTTATAGTCCGTTCATTCAACCTATTCATCTATAACTTGCTGTTCAGAATACTCTGGTAAGCCACATCAAAAGCTTTGCTAAAGTCAAGGTGTATCATGTCCACCAATTTCCCCACATTCACGGAGCCAGTGATTTCATCACAGAAGGCAATCAGGTTAGTTGGGCATGGCTTACCCTTAGTTAATCCGCTCGGACTGTCCAGCTTTTCTAAAAAGCCCTGAACCTGTTCTTTCAGGAAGGAGAGCTGCTCACCTCCTCCCCATTCTGTGCTGCCCAGTGCAGTAGTCTGGGAACTGACCTTGTCTGTGAAGACAGAGGCAAAAAGCATTGAGTACTTTGGCTTTTTCAGTACTCAAAGTGAACCACTACAGCTTGAGCTAATGGAGCAGCTTGTTCCTGCTAGTAACAGTAGTAGACGCATTCTCTGTAGCCCAGCCCCTAGAAGGGAATAATTAATACACACTGAACAATGGGTTACGCCTGCACATCAGGAATAAGTGGGCTGGGCACCAGCGTGACAGGCTCACCATCTTTGCACCACACCTAAAGTCAATTCTTGTTGAGAAGGTGAGGCAGAGATTTTCATTAGTCAACAGTGAACATTATAAATCATTTGGTCAATTTGGTTTTGGAGATTGTGTTTCTTGGCCATCACTGAAACTCAACCATCAGGTTTTAACCACAATGTTAATTATTAAAAAATAAATAAATAGGTGTTTAAAGCCCTTTGAAAATGAATTGGGCCTAGCCCTGGTCTCCATGGAGTTACAGCAGTGCAAAGCTAGTGTGAGCCAGAGCAGAACCAGGCCCCTTCAATTTACCAGAGAACTGGGCTGAGTAACAGATAAGCTTTCCCAGGGAAAGTTAACTCTCCATGTCACAAAGGATTCCAGGATGACTTATCCACTTTTGTAGGGCAAGGTCCCCACTCTGGTTTCTTTATGCTACCCCAAGGGTTTGGAACAAAGCAAAGGGGCTCTAAAAGTCCTGTTTCTGGCCCCCCTCACAAATCCAAACACACAGGGCATGTCATGGATGGGACGAGTCAAAGGCGGCTCTACAACACCTGGTGCTGTAGAGATTCTGCCACTAGCCATAATTCCCCAAGACTATTTACAGTACACCAGGGAGCATGTCTTCTCAGACAGCCCTGGACTGGGAGGGCACAAACACTGAAATCCAAGTTAGCCCCCCGCCTCCTATGCTGAGCTCTCAGAGGTTGAACACAAAATCTCACTGTCTAACAGGTTCTGCTGCAAAGATTTTTTCCCTCTGCATGACCATTTTATTTCTCTCTGCCTCAGATGTCAGTCTGGTTTTCTTCCAGGGAGCAGGTGCTGTTATACACTCCTGGAAGCTGATGAATGCTGCTGTGCTTGGGAGTTTGGAGAAGTGAAGTACAATTGTTCCCACTGGCTTTATTTGTCTTCTGTGCAAGTCTACAAGCTGTCCACAGAAGTGCCAAGCTTCTGATAAACAGGATTTGTATGTGTCACCTTTTTTTTCTCTAAATGCCGAGTAAACGACATTGCTTCTCTTTGGTGCACTGAAAAATGAAACTATCACTAGCTATCCCTTGAAGGATTTCTTTCCCAGCAGAATCCAGAGGGGGGTTCTGTAATGCCTAAACAAGTCTTCAAAAGAAAATAAAAACCAGAACGCTCTATCTCCCAGAAGACTACTTAGTTGTCACAACAGCCTAATACATTACCCTGCACTTGTAGCAATGTCCCTACAATCCCACTCTTCACTTCCCTAGGCAGACACAGGAAGAGCATCGTTCTACAGTCACTAGACCCTTCATTCTCCATTAACAACATCAGGACACTGAAAGGGGCTTAGGGGCATGGAGACAGAGTGCTACTTTGTGACTGAAACCTGTGATTAGAGTGAGATCTTGCTCACTTGATTTACACAAATCCTCTTCCCTGGGAGAAGAGGAACCAGGATTCAACCTTTCAAGGATTTTCTTCCCTCTTTATCAGAAGTGTGCCCTTTGACCTTAGCTGTTTAGGCCAGGGCCCAGGGCTTCAGTCCTTATAGCCCCTACATTAATCTGGCCCTGCCCAAAAAGGAGAGATGGGGCCTGCTTCATAATGGGGGACTCTAAAGGCTCTTATTGTGGCAATGTAAAGGAATCTTAAACTGCATAAATTGAAAATGCCATTGACATCCACACTAAGGCTCCTTTATGGTGCCAAGCAATGTAGAAGTCAAAACTGAGCTGAGATTCAGACCCATGAATGGATAGCCTGTACAGGCCCTCCTGAAGAGAGTCATGTTTGACTAAGGAAGAAGCTTGGCCAAACATGGTACATGGTACATGGTAAATGACTTACACCATCAGCCAAAAGAACTGTAATGGAGATTTTACAGAGGTTGTCAGATTTGATTGGCGCCCCTCTGAAAGGCATTTAAACAAGTCCAGGAATACAGCAGAAGGCCTGAAAGACTACGACACTGTAACACGCAGGCAGGGCCGTCTCTAGGATGGTGCGGGGCCCTAGGCGAATCGCCCTCTGCAGGGCCCCACTCACCTCCCCCTGGGCACTGGGGAGGGGGCCGGCTGGCCCAGGGGAGGGGCAGGCCCCTGAGCCAGCCTTCCTATGCCAGGAACTGGGCAAGCTGGCCAAAAGCAGCAGAACAGGAGTGCAGGGTACGGTTTCTCAGCCGCCCTTAAACCAGTGGTTGTCAAACTTTTTCCTCAGAACCTAGTTCCGGACCCCTCTGCCGTGCAGTGACATGCCACTGAAAAAAAGCGGCCGCCACCAGAAAATTGAACAGTGACCACGGCTGCAGAGGGGGAGGGAGTTTGGGGGAGGAAATCCCTCATGGCTTTCATCCTCTCTCTTGAGGCTTCTATTGCATCTCCAAAGTCTACACATCTAATTTGAGATCACCTACATGGAACATGCAGAGGGTGATCCCACATGCCATACTCCTCTCTCAGATCAGGAAGTATGTAATGTCTCTAAAACTGCATGTAGTAGCCTGGAGCGTGTGTATGGGAGATCCTTGCAATGGGGGTGGGGGCAACTGGGTGGATAAATGAGATGGAAGTGCGGAGACAGATGAAGAAGAAGAAAGCCAGTGCCAGGCTGGAAAGAAAGGTCCTGGAAGATCCTGTCTGCTGCTGAGCCTGTCCAAGTCCCAGCAGGTCCTGCTCCCTTCTCCACTGCCAAGTCCCAGGAACTGAAGCAGCCCCTCTGGATTCCACTTTCACCTCTGCTCCCTGAGTCTGCATGAGTTTCCATGAACACACAATTGTCCACAATATTGTGATTGAAGGGGTGCTAGCCGTCTCTGCTTCGTCTGGTGACCCCTGGCAGTGTGCATAAGGCAGCAACACAATGGGGCTATCCACTCCTGCCTTCAGATTAGGACCTTGTTATAACTTCTCCTTTCAGCAGAGCCATCCCTGAATTGGATTTTATTCCGTTACTTAGGCTTTCTAATTGTAGAAAAAATACCATACTTTGTAACACAGGCTCCTTCTAGAACAGTTTGCTTTTCTCTTCTCTTTTTAATTATCAGTCAAAAAAATCTCTGGAGTTTTTATTAAAATCTACAAGTTATAACTTTTGTTGCAAGCAAGGGAACTCTCGACCCATTGAAAAAAGAGGCAAGTCCTAATTTGCAAAAATAACTGCAATCCCCATATCCCAGAACAGGTGGAATAAGGGGTGGTTCACAGTTTTTTTCTTTTCTTCATTGGGTCTATTGATAAAAAAAAAAAAACACAAAGTTTGCTTGCCAGTGAGCTCAGTCCTTTCATATGAATGAGAGAAGTACAAAGAGATACTGACTCAGAGAAGAGGCATAGCATTTGTTTGAACAATGATTAGCACCTCATTGTTAGTCCTAATGATTCACCTTTGTTGCAACGCTGATCTACTGCCCTAAGCAACTTTCATTCCAAGCCACAGTAGAGCTGGCCCTGTGAACCAGGCTGCCACTTTTGGCCGGCTCATCCAGTCCCTCGCATGGGGGGGGAGGGGCAGCAGCATGGCCCTGCGGGGACACCCAAAGCACAGGGCCCTGGGCAGCTGCCCCTTTTGCCCTACCCGAGGGACGGCCCTGCCTATGGGACCACTGGGATGGCTGGAGAACTCAAAGCTGACATCAAATACTCACCTGACTGGGTTTTGGCCAAGACCATACTAGTAGGTCATGGCAAGCTAGCTCTACTCTAACTGCCAAATGACTGACTGCAAGAGACGACTGGGGTGGAGCATGTTTGTGGTAAAGCCTATGTGATCTTGGCCTCCTGGGATAACACCTGAATATGCAAAGATCAAGGCACACTGCAAAAATCAGACCCAAACTCTCAAAACATTGGTGGGTGACACTGAAACCAGACTTCTCAGCAGTCAGAAACCATGCTCCTGTTTCCCCACACCAGTTACCAAGAAGCGCCATGAAGTACAAACAGCCCCCTTTACTGCATTTCAGGCACTGGTCCCCAAACAGCCACTGGGTTTGGTAAAGAGAGAGGATATTTAAAACACCATGCTCTTTAACCAAAATAGGTTTTCCTGACCTCAGCAAGTCAATCACATTAACAATGTAGATTTGAATCTCACCCAAAATATCACACTGCCAGCCAGTTCTTTAGTAACTAAAACTAAAGGTTTATTAGTAAAAAGAAAGAAATAAAACATGAGAGATGTTAAAGGCTTAAAATGAATCACATACACATGATTTAGAGTCCATGCAAACCAAGTCCTTGGAAGAACTTGGAATTTGCAAGCTTGTTCAGTTCCTCTGATGGACATCCAATACCTGCGTGGGTCTCAGTCTTTTGTTCAGTTGCAGATGAATAGATAAAGAGATTGGTGCAGACTGGAGATGACTGAAGACAAAAATGGAGTTCACTGCAGCTGCTTGTATCACCTCTGGCCTTCCCCATGCTGTCTGGAGTTTTTACAAATCAAAATGGAGTTGAGTCACATGGACAAGTCCTACTGCTTCAGCTGGTTTCTCCTTGGCCCTACTATACCTGTGAGCTTCCTTAAGGGTCCACTAAGGAAACAACAGCTGTAGACATTCTGTGTGGGGGGTCTCCCAGAATCACGTAAGTTGGAATACAGATATAACAAATTCCAAAAGGATAGGCATATTAGTCCAGTTCAGCAAAAACAAGGAGTCATGTGGCACTTTTAAAAACTAACAAATTTATTTTTTGCATGAGCTTTCATTATAACAAGCATATTCAAAACTTCTAATAGGGATATGATACCTACACATAAACAATATACTCATTCCTAGCAGATCGTTACCCTTCTATTGATACCAAGCATGGCATATCTCATATGGATTATTGCAATTATGAAATATTAGTATGAAATAAAATCATAAATGGTTTCCTAAATCCAGACAGCATCACAGCCTAGTTGTACAAACAGCCCTGTAGTGTATACAGAACACCCATTGATGTCTTTGGGCAGAATCAGGTTCTAAGATGTCAATGATTTTATACAAAGTCTTCAACGCACAGTTTATTTGGGTGCAACAGATGCACAGCAAGGGCTTGATCCTCCTTCCACTGAGATCAAGGGCTAAACTCTCATTGACTTCAATGGCACAAGATCAGGCCTTAAACTACTTGTGGTCACCCTTTGTATTAAGGTTCCATGTATAAATCATTCGCCAACCAATTATGAATAGGCTTTACAGAAATTGATTTTTTTAAAATAATATCTGTGGACAATATCAGTTTAAAAACAAACTTACTTTTTATCAATTTAATTTTCACATTTTAGGGAAACTCTTGGAAGGTCAGACAAGAGGTGGTGATATGATAATTATATAGTGACAGCAGATGCTGAGATTCAAAAAGTTAAAGCTTTATAACCAACAAAAAGTTGTCAACGTCGAATGTCAAAGTACACCAGGCAAATAGGCTTAAATCAAACCAAGTTCTTTAGCAGCATTTTTCTTACCTTGTCTATCTACAAATATCAGTTACCGATGAAACTGTTTTTTGTCTGTGTGTATATGGTGAAATGGACATTTACTAATAAAAACCTTACCCTTCTGAGTCTATTTATAAACTACTAGCCAGTATTTTAATAAATGACTAATCAGTTGTTAGAGTGCAACAAGTTTCTTATGACCATGACATACAAAAATCTATGACACAGTAGCTTCTACTGATTTACATATAACCATCTACAAGGGTCAATGAGGTCATCTCTTACATTGAGCAAACTTGCTGGTGAGAGAGACAACCTTTGAACCATACAGCTCTTCTTTGGTCTGGGAAAGCAAATCCCAGCACTACAGCAATGGTAGAACAGATTGTTCCAATAAAGTAGTTAGTACATATTTTATGGGACCATTCCAGTTAGAGTAGCCCATTCACACCCCTGCAGTCAAAGGATGATAAGAGGGGGCTTGTGAGTGTGTAACTTTGTTAATGTCTGTAACATGCTTATAACATCTATTAATATATCAACCCTTTATAAATGGAATCGTGGGAGGGGAAGTGAGTGTTCTTATGCCCTGAATATATGGCCTAAAAATCTACAAGAGTATCAAGGGAACCACAATTAACTTGGGCACAGAGTAAGGTTGAAGTTGATCCCTCTCTAAGGTGAATCATCTGCATATCTCAACTAGGATTCATGCAGGTGGCATGATAAACAAAGCAGCGTCTCCACAGCACACAGTCCAGAACAAATCCACAAGGATGTTCATGCTTTCTTGTAGTCTCCCTCAGTGGGTGCTGGTTCATGGACCACGTGCAGGGCAATAATACAAGGACTCGGTTTCAACAACTAAACTGGCTCTTTATGAGAACTGCTGCCAAGCTGAAAAGCCTGGCTCTTTAGCTCAAGCATAGAGACTGGAAGTCCCTGATTTAAACCTTTGTGTTGAATAAAATGACGGCTACCAGTACTGAGTCTTATCATTGACTTCAGTAGACCAGGATTTCATGGTTAATGTCTCTGTAATGCATGGGGTGAAATACTACCTACTACCTCTCTAGTACATGAAATACATGTAAGATAGGCCCATTGACTTCAGAGAATCATAGAACTGTAGGATTAGAAGAGGTCACAGAGGTCTTCTAGTCTAACCTCTGCTATTAGGGCTGAGGCCTTTTTCTGCAGTAAGAAGCAGCGGCCATGGTAGGACATCAGCAGCCATCAGCTAAGAAGCAGATGGTCACATCTTCCCATTCCACCTAAATTGCATTCAAACAATGAATATCAGACTGTTAAGAAGTACCCATCCCCACTGTGACCCAGGCCTCCTGGGATAACCTCCTGAATATGTAAAAATCAGGGTAAGCTGCACAACCAGGGGCCAAAGCTCCAAACCACTGATGAGTGGTACTTAAACCAGTCTCCCAGTAGTAACAAAACATGCTTCTGATTCCCCACACTCATCATCACAAAGCATAACAAAATAGAAACGGCCCCCTTTATTACATATCAGGTCCCCCTGTCTCCACCTAGCCACTGGGTCTCTTAAAGAAATATAGTCTCCTGACCCCAAAGGGTCAGCCACATTACCCAGAACAATATAGGCTTGGATCTTACCCAAAATACCATGCTGCCAGTCAATCCTTTAGTATCCACAACTAAAAGTTTAATACAAAAAGGAAAGAAACAATAGGAGAGATGTTAAAGGTTCAAAGTGAATCACACACATACAAATGATTTAGAGACCAGAAAAAGCAAGTGCTTGAAGAATCTGTAGTTTGCAGCTTAGTCCAATTTCTCTGGTAGACACCCAGCGCCTTGGTGGGTCTCAGGCCTTTGTTCAGTTGCAGCAAAATAGTTCCAGAGGCGGGTGTTGGTTGCAGATTGGATACTGAGGTCTGAAGACAAAATGGAGATCAGGCTATGGCCTTTCATCACATCTGGCCTTCCCCATGCTGTCTGGAGTTTTTGCAGTTCAAAACGTAGTTGAGTAACAGTTCCTCCAGTGGTTTCTCCTTGAGCCCACAATACCTGGGATCTTCCTTAATGGGCCATTAACAGAAACAAAAGTTTGTAGACATCCAGTCTGGGATTGCCCTGGAATCCAATAATTTGAAACACAAATAGAACAAACATATTCTTAACTTCTAATGCAGATATGACACCTACACATAAACAATATAATCATTCCTAGCAGATTACAACTTTTCTATTGGTACCAAACATGGCATATCACATACGGATATTTGCAAATATGAGATATTAATATGAAAGAAATTCACAAACAATCCCCTAGAGCCAGACAGCATCACATTTGTCATCACCAATAAAGAAATAGATCTTAAGATGTTTAAAGAAAACTTTGTTTCATGGAATTCTGTCTGTCTAGGAATCACTTATCAACATGCGTGGTTGTAAAAATCTATACTTCTTTATTGTTTTGGCCTTATGGTCCCTACCTCTCTAATGTATATCTGTATTGTTTCTGTTTGATTCTTTGATTGTTTCCATCTGTTGCATAAATAATTTAACAAGTTTAAAATCAACCAATGTTCTGGGATATGATTGGTTAAAGAATTGTTTCATGATGGGCTAGGACTGGTGAAAAATATTGTTTTTCAGTACTTCAGTTTGAACTGATTGGTTAAGGTACAGCTAAGTAGGACTCAAGTTTTGACTATATAAACTGAAGCCCAAAACAAGGTTCTCTGGAACCTAACTCAGAGCTAACCGCAACGCCTTGCCAACACAGTGTACAGAACCTGGAGCCCCAGGTGATCTACTGTTGGCTGGCCCCTAAATTCATCTGTCTTATAGTGAATTGTGAGCACTTAGTATGTGTATTCTGTTTTGGTAATCATTAATAAATAGAAATTAAGACTATTATTGTGTAAGGGTAAAAATCCCCATAAATCCACAGAAGATTACATGCTGAGGCCTAGGAACTAAATAAGCATAGATGGCTTTTACCCCAATCCACAGGAACTGAGAAAGGAAGGAGTGCCTAAAGAAGTGCAAAGGCATTGTGCCCTAGTGTGTGCAGTAACATTGCCAACATGTGCGATTTGTTTTGTCTAAACCATCCGAGACAGATGGCGGCCCAGCCTCCCTCTGAAAACTTCCAGTGAAGTTTTCATGACTTCCCTCTGCAGTTCATTCCATTTCAATGAAATTATTCGTGTGCTCAAGGGTTTTCCTTCATCTGGACCTGTGTTAATATATAATTCAACGGAACTGCTCATATGCTTAAAGTAAAACATGCATGCTTAAGTCCTTTGCTGGACTGGGAACTAAAGAAACAATTTATATACTCATACTAGAAATAAAGGGACTATTTCATATGCGCTTATTGCTTTTTTTCCCCCACCCAGTTCCCAAATACACAGTTTTCTATCATTGGTTTTAAAGCAAAAATACATATTGGTGAGCCCTCAATTACGTATTAGAAGGGGAGAGAGAAATGTATCACCTCAGCACTATAGAAATTTTATACATACCTTCCTATGTTTCAGCTTTCTCAGTCATATCTTAACATATCTCCTATGTGTATATATGACTAACAAGGGAGTTTTCAAATGGCTTGGAAACGAAAGATAAAATTAATGTATTGGCAGATACCCACTGCAGCCTCTCAGGTGTTATCACTGAAAATTATTATTTTCAATAGTTCACGGCTCATTTCTTTAAAATAAAAATTAGTGTTGTGGCAGCCAGGGATTATTTCCCAGCTGTCTCTATGGAGAAGAGCATAGACTTGGAGAATGTAATGAATGAGACTTTCCTGCCATTCAAAGTACAAAAGTCCATGGATTAGAATGGAGACCTGGTACAGATGTTATATCTCACTATTGGGTCTTTTTTAATCCAGCTATTGGGAGGGGCTCCCTGAACATACCCATGGGTTGAAGCACACTACCTACAATCCGGGGTCAGAAGCCTGGTCTCTAATTGACTGGATGTGCAGACAGTGTCACAAGGACATCTTTGGTTTCCTTGACCACGGGATCTTATCCCAAGAACAAGGATTGCTTAAGAGAGATGGGGTCCACCTATCAAGGAAGGGGAAGAGTATGTGTACATACAGACTCGATAACCTAGTGAATTGGACTTTCAAGTAGGTTTGAAAGGAACAGGAGACAAAAATCAACAGGTAAATCCAGAACATAAACACCAGGGTGAAGAATCAGAATCTGGGAAGCACATGGGCACTCACTGCAGAGACAAGGAAGAGATAAGAGGAACTGCAGAGGGGAAAATCAAACAAATAAACATCTTCAATTTCTGTATACTGAGGCAAGAAATATGGGGAATAAACACAAAGAACAAGAAATTCTAGTAACTAATCAGAATTATATATAATAGGCACCACAAAAACTTGGGGTCATTCACCTGGCTAGAATATTAGTATACAACACTACAGCTTCTTCAGGAAAGACAGGCAGGGGAAAAAAGGGAGAAGATGTTGCTTTGTATATCAACGATATGTACACTTGCACTGAGGTTGAGATAAAAGTGAGACACAGACCTGCCAAAATTCTCTGGGTAAAAATGAAAAAACTAAAACACAAGGATGATGTCATGGCAGGGGTCTACTATAAATCTAACTATGAACAAGATGTGGATGAGGCTTTTATTTTGTAACAAAAAATCATCCAAAATAAATGAATTAGGAAGCATTTGGGACTGCCCAGACACCACCTGGGAAACAAAGCAAGGCATAGATTATCCAACAAGTTCTTGAAATCCATTGAAGACAACTTTTATTACAGAAGCAGGAAAAAACTACGAGGATAGGGTCTATTCTAGATTTTATTCTAAAAAATAGAGAGAAACTATTTGAAAATCTGAAGGTGGAAGGTACCTTGATGAAAGTGATTACAAAATTATAGAATTCATGAGTTTAAGGAATCACAGAAGGGAAAGCAATAGAAAACAGACAATGGGCTTCAAGAAGGAAGAGCAGCAGACTCAGAGAACTGGTAGGTAAGATCCCATGGAAATCAAGTCTAAGGAGGAAAAAAGAGTTCAGAAGGGTTGGCAGTTTTTTATAGAAACATTATTAAAAGCACAAGAGCAAATTACCCTAATGCACAGACAAGATAAACAGTATGGCTATGTTCACACACAGGGGGTTATTTCGATACAAGTTGTTTCAAAACAACTTGTATCGAAATAACACCTTATTTTGAAATAACTTATTTTGAAGTAACAAAAAGTTATTTTGAAATAAGGAAAAAAGCGGGAATCAAAATAGCATGTTCACACAGTGGGCCTGCTATTTCGATTCAGGGGCAGGGCACCATGGGAGGTGTGGCAACATGGCCACCTCACTGGGCCATGTCGGCAGCCATGTTGCCAGCCAGGCACACCCAGGCAGGAACTTCCTGTTCCCTGGGGTGCTGAGCACCCTGGGAGGAAGATCAGATGGTTGTTTTGAAACAACCGTTGTTTTGAAACAACATGTTCCGACAGGATTGTTTCGAAACAACTCGGAACCCGTTGTTTCAAAACGATGGTACGTCGTGTGCACATGGCGTTTCTTATTTCGAAACAACCTCTGTTGTTTCGAAATAAGACTGCTGTGTGAACACACCCTATGGTAGGAGCCACACCGGCTGAACCAAGCTCCAAAGTGGTAGCCATGTTAATCTAGTTCTGCAAAACAAGCAAGGAGTCCTGTGGCACTTGAAGATCTCATGCAATAGATAAATTTGTTAGTCTTTAATACCTGGACACTCTAAAAAGAAGTCATGCAAAAATGAGAACAAATCATGAAGGATGAATGTACTAAACTATATAAGCATGTAGGGAAAAAAATGATAAAGACGAAAGCAAAAAAAAAAAGATTGAACTAGCAAGGGACAGAAAGGATAACAATAAAACTATTTACAGATCCACAGGAAGCAAAAGGAAGACAAAGGGTGGACAGACTCTACCCTAGCCATGTTATTCAAAAAGGAGGGAAAGAAACAACAGAAAGTACAGCAATGGCCAGTGTTAAATGTGTTTTCATTTCAGTTTTCACCAAAAAAGTTAGCAGTGGTGGGTCAACTAACATAAGGAACATCAGTGTAAATCAGAGAGACGCTAAGGCTAAAACAGAGAAAGAACAAGTTAAGAATTAGTTAGACAAGTTAGATATCTTTGAAGTCAGCAGGGCTTGATGAAATACAACTTAAAATACTCAAGAAACTGTCTGAAAAGATCTCTGAGCCATTAATGATTACCTTTGAGACCTCATGGTGGATAGGCTAGATAGCAGAAGACTGGAAAAGGGCAAATATAGTATCTATTTATAAAAAGAGGAATAAGGACAACCCAGGGAATTATAGGCCAGTTAGGAGGAAATTCAATAAGGACATATATGCAATACTACACTTAGGAAAGAATACTCAATTGCACAAATACAAAATGAGAAAAGACTTGATCACAATCAAATGAGACAACAACGTAATACTGTTGAGGGAAAAACCAAACTTCATTCTGGGATGTATAGGAGTGCTGGAAGTAAGACATAAAAAGTTATTCTTCTTCTCTGCTTTGTACTGAAAAGGCCTCAAGTGGAGCATTATATCTAGATTTGGGCACTGCATGTTGGGAAAGATGTGGACAAATTGAAGCAAGTCAGAAGAGAGCAACAAAAATTTTTAGATGTCTAGAAAATATAAGCTACAAGGAAAGACTGAAAAAAAAAGTGTTTGTTTAGTCTGGAGAAGAGAAGACTGAGGCGGGGACATAAGAGTCACAACTATGTAAAAGACAGCTATAAAGAGGAGAGTGATAAATTGTTCTTCATAACCTCTGAAGTCAAGACTAGAAGCACTGGGCTTAAATTGCAGTGGGGTGACTTAAGTTGCACATTAGAAAAAATCCCTAACAGTGCAGGTAGATAAGCACTGGGACAAGTCACCAAGGGAAGCTTTGGAATTTCCGTCATTTGAGGTGTTGAAGAACAGATTGGACAAATGCCTGTCACGGATGGTCTAGATAATACTTAGTCTGGCTTCAGTGCACTGGACTGCACTAGATGACTTACAGTCCTATTTTTTATGATTTTGCCCCTCACAGACAACCAGCAGCAAGGCAGGATTGCAGAAAGTGCTAGGCCTGAAGACCAACTACCCACACAGATGGACTCCAGTCCAAGGAAACATCCTTATTCATATTCAGAATGGTGCTCAAGCATTTTCTTACCTCCCACTGAAGTCAGTGAAACTTAAGCATGTGTTTATAATTAAGTATATTCAACAGAGTCAAACTAATATGCAAAGAACCTGCCCCATACATGGCAGTTTATTAAGACAAGCTATAAATTTAAGATGGAAAACAACAGCACTTTGTACCCAAGTTAATAATGTTGTAAAGTTTGACCTGTTCCCCCTGTGAGCTAACGACAACCTCCCTCTTGGCCAACACGCCAGGGACCGAGCCAACCACCTCCAAAACAGCTTATGCTAAAGAGACAAGACTCTGTTGCTGTAGACCAATACCTCATATTCTCTGCGGACAGGCTCAAAGCAGGATTTGTACCAAACATGCTCAGTGGGTTAAACTCACCTTTCACTGTTAGCTTTTGTGTTTAGCTTCCCAAGGATTATAAAATAAAGGAGAAGAGAAAACATTGCTGCTAAAGCACATCAGACACCCCTCTTGGTTAAATCCCCTTGGTCATCACACCCTGAACAGAAGATGAACATAATAAACTCTCATCCTCTGAAATACAAACACAGTTTAACATTGAAGGTCCAGGTAGAAAAGGCAATGGAGCACTGGAAGAAAAGGTAACAAATATCTGGCCAATAGTTATTCCAAAAGTGTCTTTAGGGCCCAAATAAAGAATAAATGAGAAGGTTTTGCTAAATAAGGAATATGCCAAATGTGCATGCACACAAAAAGCCTGCTGTAAAGAAAGGGCCCATTTTAGAGTTCATAATAAAGAACAAAGAGCCTTAGGTCTGAAGCACTTTTCTCTTTCTTTATGAGCCTTTTGCAAATACCTAGTAAAGTTTTCCTGTATCAGAGTAAGGCTACATTACTGGTGGGAGGCATCGATTGTGCAAGTTCGATTGAGCATCATTAAAGACACACTCAATCAAAGCCAGTCTTAGCTGGAGATCAATTTAAGACCTACCCAGCAAGTAGTTCAGCAGTGAGTCGACAGGAATGCATTTCCTGTTGACTCAGCACTGTGGGGAAGTCGGGGGTGAGTAGGTGTTAGAAAATCAAAGGGAGGCAAGTAACTTATGTATCTCCCTTTGACTGCCACTGAAACCCCCGGAGATGTAGACCAGCCCCCAGACACACTATTAAGCTCCGAATGGGCTCAGCAAAGCGACATAGGGCAACTGTCTAAAATTTCACAGAAGAACTCATGGCTTTGATCCTTTTGTATTTTATTTATCTCTTTGGATGTATTTAATGTGCCAAAGAAGAACCCCTAATCCATGGAGGAATCCACTGCGCCTATATAACCCAAGGCTTCTGGTCCCATGGAGGGAGTAGTGTGAAGGGGCTGGAGAGAAGAAAGGCACCCAAATAAACTATAACTGGGAACCAGGGCTGCTGCACAGCCCCACCCTCACCCCATCTCCTGTGACTGGTAGTCCAGCCTGTAAGTAGAATAGTAGCTGCAGCAGGGCATGCAGCAAAAACAAGGACCGTGCACCCCGGACAGCCACATGGTGTTGCACCAGTGCAGAGACCCTTCCCATGGTGCACAGTGGTGAATTTCACTCTTTTCAAAACTTAAGGGGTATGTTCACACACACTTCTTATTTTGAAACAACAGGGGTTGTTTCGAAATAAGAACTGCCATGGCCACATGATGTACGGCCATTTCGAAACAAGGAAACCCCTTGTTTCGAAATGGGAGCTGGACTTTTGAAATAGGTTAAACCCAATTTCATGTCGAAACAAGGTTGTTTCGAAACCAGTGGTTTCGAAACAACCCTGTGCGGACATGTTATTTCGAAACAATTGTCGTTTCGAAATAACTATGGACCTTCCTCCCAGGGTGCTTAGCACCCTGGGAGGAAGGGCCACCCTCCCTCAGCACCCTGGCCAGGGTGATGAGTAGGATCCCAGCGCCCCCTTCTCCCGCTGCGGGGCTTGTCCCTGACCCCAAGGCAGGGAGCCTGGCGCCCCCTTCTCCCGCCGCAGGGCTTGTCCCCGGCCCCGTGGCAGGGAGCCCGCGGCAGGAGAAGGGGGCACTGGGCTCCCTGCCGCAGGGCCGGGGACAAGCCCCGCAGCTGGGGAGAAGGGGGCGCCGGGCTCCCTGCAGTGGGGCTGGGGAAAAGACCCGCGGCGGGGAAAGCCGCTCTAGACCCCTGCCAGCTGGGGAAGCCCCTAGCCCCTGGGGGCTGGCTGGAGCTGCTGCAGGGGCTCCCACCCGCCCGCCTGGGCTAGGGCTACCTCTAGCAGGCAGGGGTCTAGCAGCTGCCACCCAGGGCTGGGGGATCCCTGCCCTTCGGGGCTTTTTCCCCCACCTGGCTCTGTGGGTGAGAGCCAGGCAGGGGATTCAGTGGCAACATGGCCCGCAGGGGGGCCATGTTGCCACACCTCCCATGGTGCCCTGCCTTGGAACCGAAATAGCATGCCCACAGTGTGGACATGCTATTTCGATTCCCGCTTTTTGCTTATTTCTCGGACAGTGTTTTTTTATTTCAAAATAACTTGTTTCGAAATAGCATGTTATTTCGAAACAAGTTATTTTGAAAGGGCTTGTTGCAAAACAAGCCCTGTGTGTGTGAACATAGCCAAGAACACTGTACCAGCTCCTCAACTGGTGCAGAACAGCATACCCCCATTCACGTCAATGGGAGCTAATCACAACACACAGTTTCCTTCATTTATTCTTCAGCTTCAAAGCAAAATGGAACATACCACAGGTTTACAGTAGGCAGAAACTTCAATAGCTGAACCGCCTTGCCTGTTACTCCCAGATATCCTGACCTCATCTGCCCAACATTTGCCACCCAAGTGCCAGGAATATCTCCACAGAAAACAGAGCTGACTCAGTTTACCCTGCAGCGTTCCCGTTCTGCAGCCACTTCAGTGGCACTACTGATGGCTGGTGGAGCTTGCAAAGGATCAGAGTCCAAGTGGAGTGCTACGTGAGCTTTACTTCAGAGCGAGTCCGATGAAAGCACAGCAGTTACAGCCACTCATTCCCCTCAGCCCTGAACCTGGCCAAGTGAGCCCCATTACCAATTAACCTAAGCCTTTCCCCCTCTGTCCCAGCCTCCCTGACATCACAATACGTGGCTTGGTACCTGAGAGTGCTGTACCAATTAGGACGTTGTGTCTCGCTTGCGTCCTTATTTGAAGGTGCTGCTCAGACTCCAAGCTACAGGTACATTCAGGTGTTGGGCCATGCTTTTATATTTTGCTGGACCTGTGTTATGCGGTCAGGTTTTGTGAGGGAGCCAGCCTACGTTGGTTCTGCCCAGGGAAAGTGCCCAGCTTCCTGCCCTACTCCCAGGTGCCCAGCTCTCTCCTCACAATAGCAATTTGTTACAACAGCGGCTGAGGATCTGGTCGTGAAACAATTATTAAAAAAATACATACGAAGACAATGCACAAAGTCCAAAGCCCCCAAGCCTTCTTAACACTCCCAAGAAAAGGCATAAGGAAGCAGAGGGGCCCCCACAGCACCAAATCCAAGCAGTGATGGAACAAAGAGCTAAACACCAGAGTCATGGCATACAACAAGATCAAATTTCCGTATGCCCTCAACTCCTCCTGCGTTCAAGAAGAACTGAGGGTACTCAGAAGAGTGAGCTCAGAATTCTGCACATGACCTCAATGGGGTTTCAACATACGCTCAAACCAGCCAAACAGAACAGAGATCTCTCTTCAGAATGGTGTCTTTACGAAGAACTAAAATATTCTTGGTAACACCCTTGTCAAGCTGGTGTGGAAATAAACACAAGTGTTCTGGATTTCTTTTCATGTAACTAAGAGGAGAATCTGCCCTAAAAACACCAAGCGAAATGAGGTATGAAATTGAAAGAGTACTTCACTGTGGTGTTATGGCTCTGTGCCTCATTAGAGGATTTGCACTGAAAAGTGTCTGTTACTGAAAGCATCGGAAAAGGAAATTGGAGCTTTGGGTATGCAACACAGCAAAGTGTTGAAGCACTATACACATTTCAAGAGGTGCTTCAGAAAACTCTGCTAGCAACTTCACGCTGTCCATCATTTGAAAACCTCTCTCTGTTATAAGAACCCAGACTCTTTCAAATTTTAAAAAAAAAAAGTGACATCTTCCAAAAATTTCAGTTTGCAGTAGCAATGCAAAGGAATGTGATGGCCACTCAACTTCAAATCCTAGGAGTTATTTTAGACAAACAATGAGTCTTGTGGCACCTTTAAAGACTAACAAATTTATTTATTGCATGATCTTTTGTGGGAGAAAATCCCACTTCATCAGACACTTTGAAGATGGGGAAATTTACAGAACAAGAGGAAAATAAATACAGGAAATGCAAGTCATAGGATCAGTCACAGTGTAACTGCAAATCAAAGCAGATGTTAAGGAGTTATTTTGTAATTGTTAAGTCAACTTCAAACTCCAGCTCGGACTCTTCCTGTAGACAGTACTTGAATCAGAAAGCAAGTCAAGAACCTTTCCAGTTCAATCAGTCTTCAGAAACACACCAAACAAACAATAGCAAAAATGGCTTAGTGAGGCAGTCCTGCCTTCAAAGGCCACCTAGTTCTCAACTATGAGCAAGGTGACGGAAAGAGGGCAAAATGCAGCAAAGGTCTTCCCTGATATCACAGCTGAGGAGATCAGATAGATCTATTCTAATTATTTTCCTCTTTCACATCAATGTAAATGAGGAATGACCTCACTGAAATCTATTGAGATATACCAACGTAAAATTGGCATTAAATAAGAGGGGAAACAGAACTGCCAATAGATATCTAGACTGTAAACTGATAAATCTGCAGTTGTTGTCATACACTCTTCAGCTAATCACCGGCAAAGCTCAAGAAGAGTCTCACCCTCACATAATCTGGTGCTCAATTTTGGGGATTTTGGTGGGGGGGGAGGTCTTTTGTCTGAAGCAGGAAGGACGACACAGGAGGAGACAGGACACAGCTGGGGACTGCCAGAGCACTGAGGTGGAGCCCAACATTTCCTATCTCTCTTACATGCTTGGTTCTTCTTGCTCTCATGCTCAGGGTCTAAGGCTATGTCTACACTAGAAAGTTAAGGAGACTTAATTCAAACTAACTTTTTACCTGTCTACATGAGGCTTTCCTTAGTTCAAACTAAACAGTGCTTAGTTGGAATTAATAAAACCTGCCAGTTATCGTTAGTTCAAACTAACCTTTAATTTGAACTTACTAAGTTTGAACTTAGGTTACTTAGTTTGAATTAACAAAGAGGACTAGTTCAAACTAACGTTAGTTCAAATTAGTCCACATTGTTAACATGAACTAATAAGTTCAAGGTTAGTTCGAACTAACCTCAAACTTATTAGTTCAAATTAACAAATTCCAACTAACTTTTCCTAATGTAGACATAGCCTAGCTGATCACCATAGATAATGTAAGGAGGGAATTTTCCACAGCTCAGACTAGCAGTGACCTTGTGGGGTGTTTGGCCTTCCTCTGCAACATGTGGGTGCTGGTCACTTGCTAGGATTATCAGGGTATAGCTCACAATTATTTTCCTGTTGTTACGGGAATCTTGAGCACAGGAGCACCTTGGTCCCTCTTATTCTTTGCCCTGTAGTCTAGTTGGCTGCTGTAAAAGCCTGCAGACCTAGAACCCGGGAGGGTCTTGGCCCCTGACACCTCTGCCTTGCCACTGACGACGTAGGCCGGGTGCCTAAAGCAAGGCCCAGTGAAGCAAGACTCAGCAGGGAATACTGCCTCAGAGGCCCTGAGTGGTCGGACCTTGCAGCCAGCTGGTTCGCTGATACCTCACATAAACCAGGAAGCCATGACAGGAAGTTGTCAGAGTAACAACACAGTCTGCCTAGCTGCTACCACATCAGACCCTGCCCACTGCATACCCTAGACAAGGGATCGGCAACACAGGCTCAGTGAGCCACTTGTGGCTCGCTGAGCGTCCCCTTCTGGCTCCCTGGAAGTCCCCTTTGCTCTGCCCCACCAGCGGAGACAGAGAGGGAGCACATGTCGCCCGCGCACCCCCTTCATCACACTAGGGGGCTGCAGTGCAGCCAATGGGCTGGCTCTGGCTCACACGGTTGGAGTGGGGAGGAGAGGATAATGGCTCTTTTCCCCTCCCCCAATGCCGAGCCCAGCCCTAGACTCTGGTTCATTCTCAACTTAGCATTGGTTGTTGGGTTTTGAGTGGGGCTGCTGGGGGACAGAGGCCTGTGCTATGCAGGATGTCAGACTAGATTATCTAGTGGTTCCTTCAGGCCTTAAACTCTGACCCTATAACTACAACGGGGCTAGGGATTTGACACCCACTGAAATCAGTGGATAACCTCTCCATGGACTTCAATGGGCTTTGAATGAGACCCTCCATGAATTAGTGGCAAAAAGGCAGACACAGAAAGGCAAATAAAGTTCTCCTCACTGCTCTCTAAACATACTGGTACTCGGCCCCTACCTTCAAAAGCTACACTGGAAGGATTAAAGCACCATGGCAGATGACCCATTCCTCATGGAGTTATGACACCAAGCCAACCAATCCTTAGAAGGACCTAAAAATGATGAGAGAAGCATGGGGCCTGGACAGTTTCCTCAGTTGGCTTGTACAGAGTTCTAGGTCGCTATTCAATAGCTGCTCCATGAGTGTTTGCTTTCCCCCATAACTAAATTTTGACAATTGCCTCATACCACAGTTTCACATTTTCTGAGGACCTCAATACTGGGTTGCCTTCATCCTCTTTGTCAACTTTCTGTTTGATTTACACCTATAAAGTGGGCAGAACAATACACACAACACTGCAGTTTCAAGTTAGGCAGCAGCAGCAGCAGAGAGGTGTGTCCTTGACAGTATTCAATCAGTAAGGCTGTGTCACAGCTTCCATTAGAAATGCATATTTTCAAGGACCTTAAAATTCATGTGTGCCAAAAAAAAAAGTGGTTTTTGTACTACTTTCTCAACCCATATGTCCATTTTTCTAGTGACATATGATGAAGTGAGAATGCAAAAATGTGGTGGTGGTGGCAGTGGTGATGGGGTAAACTACTCAGAGGTCCCCATTTATTACCATTTCATTTGCTTTATAGAGCAGAGTAACATTTATAAAAAGGGACTTGTGCAATGGCTACTCTCCTGGCCCATGCTAGGGTTGAATTTGAGAGTTGCAAGTCTAAACATGAAGCTCAAGCTGGAGACCAGTCTCTTTAGCGTTGGCTTCTAACCAACTCTTGTCCTCTGTGGATCAGCCACAGATAAGGAAAAGGCAGCCTCCACTGACTGGGGGTCATGACGTTTCCATGAATAACCTAGGAGTTCCATTCCTTTTAAATGAATGGAAAACTCTTAGCTTACTATGTATTTACTATACATCTAGAGCAATCACTTTGGTACCTAAGGGGTCCCACACAGTCCAGTTTTCACAGGGCTAGATCTATGTTAGTACATCCAGAATCAACTACTGAAACTAGATACCAAGGACCAAAATTTGCCACTGGTACAAGCAGAGGCTGATACTTGCTCAAATACAGGATGGGGTGGCTAAAATGTTGGCTTGGCAGGACACTGCTGTCTTCTAAAAAGAGCATTAGAGGAAATATCTGTCCAACACGTCTGTGCTTCCACAATCCAAATGGGCTAAGGAAAGTTTTACTCTTGTCCCCAAATTATTCAGCTTCCTTGTAGGAAACGAATATGTCCCATGCACATCCAAGTGCAACAGATTCCACAGATTAGCTGACTAAAGCATGAATGTGAGCTTCCTCAGATGGACAGCTCATTGGAAGTTGACTGCATATATACACGTTCCCCATTAATTCCAACAACTACATGTTAAACCCAGTACATGGGTGAGCTAAAGAGTCTCTTCTGGAGATTTGTAGTCTGTAGCCTAATCCATTACTCGACCTTACATTTGGGGTTTTTCCTTTTAGCTATGACTGATAGGAGAGGAAGAATAATTGCCATATTGGATCAGGTCAACGGATAGCATTAGAAACCCTGTGGTAGATACTTATGGGATCAACTCCCTCCACCCCCTAGAGGACACATCATCCTAATCCCCATTGTTAGAGGCTGGCCCATGATTTGGAATTTAATGACTGGATAATAATCTTCATCCATTGAGTGATCCAAGCACAGTTCAGCACAAATTAGCAGTGCTCACCCTCGATGAGGGACAATAGACTGTAAATTTTTTACCCACAAACTGAGACAAGAGCACAACCTTCTGAGGCATGGGGAAACTTGCTTCTTTCAGGGGAAGATGTAATGTTTTTGACTGCAATCTGTAACAGATCAGATGGTGGCTCCCAGTTGGAGAAAGGGGTTTATATTATACCTGCTGTATTGCCATCTCATGATTGTCCTGCAGAGGCTGTTTGGACTCTGTATCTCCAGCCAAATAATCCTTACATAAGGTTTGATCCTACCTTCTTCAAGATCAATGACAAACCTTCAACTGACTGCAATAAAAACAGGACCAGTCTTATAGTACTGATCTCAGAAACAAAGAGAATCTCTGTTAGTCTATTCTCTTCAGGTTCTCATACCACTCTCCCTGTAATAACTATGTTCACAAAAGAAGTCCTTTGAGGAATGGGTGACCAAATTGAGGTGAACACTAATGCAGTAGGAACCTGCCCATATTTATGAATTTTATGTATTTGTAATATTGCATAGGTAAGGTACCAAGAACCTACATGCTCATGTCACTTGTAGTACTGGTGATTGACACGAAAAATGTCTTTAGTTAAATATTGAAATGTTAACTAAACCAAGGAATAACCCTAGTGTTACAAAGATGTTAACTGCAATCTTTGGCAGTGCAAAAATATTATTGAAAAGTACGTGTAGGTGTGGAAGAATTCAGTTTCTAATTGGTATATATCAATAAATGCCAGTTGCACCAACCAGTGACAAACCATTCCCATCAGAAATTTACAGATAGACAAAGAAAGAAATATGCCATTTGAGAACTGAGAGTTAATTTAAGGCTATTTACTTTGTATATTTTGACAAGTGATGTTGACAATTAGCTTTTTAATGCCTATAAAGTTTTAATTCTTTGAATCTCAAACGTCTGTTATTAACTGATATGATCAACCATTAAAGAATTCCCACAACTATGAAAATTTAAAAACTTCATGAAAGTAAAAATGATATTGTCCTCAAAATTATAAAACAAATATAAATCAAATTCTGCCACCCTTAAGTACATCAATTCCTGTTTGCCAGGAAAGACTGGGAAACTAATCAAACTTCCAGGTTCATTTTTAGAAATTCTATTCCATTTAGGTTCTTATTCCACTCTCCACTGCTGCGGTACCAGCACCGCTGTACAACCATAGCATCTGAGCATCTCACAAATCTTTACCATTTATCCTGGTGCAATCCTGAGAGAAAGGTAGACACATTACTCTATTGTACAGCAGGAAGCTGAGGCACAGAGGGTCACAGACAGATTCTACAGCACAACAGGGACTTGCATCCCAATCTCCATCAGGCTGCTATCCTAACCACTGAGCTATCCTTTTTACAAACAGGCAGACAAATTGAGAGTTTCTTCATATCTGGCAAGCTCAGGCAAAGTGCAAGTAAGCATCCCTCAAACAATGGCTCAATTGCACTGGATCAAAGACCCTGTCTGAAATGGCTATGAATTAATAAACATCTGACAACTGGAGCAATATCATATATCATTTAAGGAAGTGAACTATCATGGAAGAGGCATTTTAATGAATAGTCAAACTGTGAATCAAGAGAAGAGAAAGTGTATCTTTGGGTTGTAACAAACTAAAGATCAAAAGGCAACTGGCCTATATATTTTCAGGGGCTGAGTTAAGAGGAGATTATTTAAAAATCTGAAGTTTGAAAGGTTCCTCTGACAGGCTGGAGACAGCATTTTCGGCAAGGAGCTACAACACAGGATTTCTGCCTTTGGTTTTGATTTTCTGTGTTGCTAAGTTTGCAGACACATCCCAGGCCTTTTCAGGATTTAAGCAGGGAATTTAAGATTTAGAAAACTTATACAACACAACTAGATGATCCTAAAAGCCGATTGATTTGGAAACTAAAGTGACGGCTGTCATTAATCTGGGGAAATCTAGCATCTGGCTATTTTTGAAGAAAATGTTCTTCTGTCCTCCAGCTAGGGGCAGGTTAACCTGCCTGATCCAAGTGACAAGCTAATTACTGGCCATGGGCTAGGAAAGCAACACTGGCTCTGCTCTACACAGATGAGCCAGGAAACAGACGATGAACACAAAGATGAAGATGTGACCTGAAGGAGCAGCTCCAAATTGACTAAGAAGCCAGCTCCCAGAAAATGTCACTGTGACTTAGGTGCTGAACACAGTAAGTGTTTTTGAAAGTTTTATCCAGGATCAAAGGTGTTAAGCAGGAATCTATACACTGGCTTGGATGAAACCCTGACAAAGCATAACAGAAACACAGCCACGGCAGATTGCTGTGTGGACTGCTAAGCACAGACACTTGACTTGCTGTCCAAGTTCCTTATAATACAGTCCATCAGCAAGCGGCAGCCATGGATACCCATGGTCCTTCTCCCAGAGCACAGCGACAGCCAGCTGCTAACAGGTGTCTCACACATTCAGCCCTAGGACATAAAGGCTAAAACCAAGGACATGCTGCTTGAATTTGACAAGGATGCCTTCAAATGTGGTCTGCTTCACTAGGTGAGATGAGCAGGATATTCCCCAGGGAAAATATCCTTTATTCCCCAACTGAAAATCCACCAGTTCCAAATGCATGTCTTCAATACCCACCAGTTCCATACTTTCATCGCCCCACAACCTGTTCATTCAACACTCTCTCACTCCCACCATCTTAATCCTTTCACCCCTACCCCAGCCAACCATGTTTCCCTGCTCTCATGGAGCCTCCTTTAGCTATCCCCCTCACCTGCCAGCTGGTGGGGTGGCCCATGGATTGTCCCATGGCATCTGCCAAGAGGTAGCAGGCCAGATGGGGAGAGGCTGCCTTGTGCTGGACAATGAAACAGCCAGTTGGGGAATGGGTCTTCTGCAATTCTTAAGATGAATAGATCTCCCAAGATGTTGGTGGCCTCCCATGTTGGGGAAGGGTGGGAGCTAGACAGGCGAGCATGTGGTGGAGTGTCTAGGACAAAAAGAGGCCCCAGCAGTGCCCATCACTTCCAGTGTGGACAAGCAGGCACCAGCCAGAAGGAGGATCCCACTGGCAGAACCTTTTAAGACACATCCTAGGGCCCAAGAGCCACCTAACTAACAGTTTTTGGAGCAGGCCCCACTTCAGATAGGGTTGGGGATGGAAATGAGCGGAGACTTGGCATTTGTATGTGGCTCTGCCCCCCATTCTCTGCCCTCACGAGGCCTTGTCTGCCACAACCATGTCAGAATGCACAGGGCCAGTTGGCGGGTGTTGAGGGGCACTCCCCAAACATAAAACTGAGTGTGACTGTGAGAAAGGGGACATTACATCCTGACCAATTGCCCTCCTGCTGCAGTGACAGAGACAGGCACATGCTCCATTCACTCCTCACAGTCGGTCATTAGGGAGAGAACTGCAAACTTACTAGGGGAAAATTGTATTTCTAACATTTGGAGCAAAAAGACAGTTGTAAGCCATTTGCAACTTTCAATTCCTGGTTTGAGTCCATGTCACACCCACAGCTGGCCCACATCAGCTGACTCAGGCTGATGCAATTGGGCTGGAACCTGTCTCTTGCTACACATTTGTACAGCATCTAGCACAGTGTAGTCACCAGATGCTGCTGTGATACAAACAACAGCCCTCCACAATGGCCCCCTGTAAGCCCTGATTTAAGATTTCTTGCCTCCCGCACAGCTCACGTTTTAACAAGGCACGTCTCAAAGCCATCAGTGAAGCTGACTCAGTGTCACAGTCACTCATTCATCAAAAGTCACAACACTTCAAGAAATCAGATTCACAACAAAACAGCGCTCAGCAGTCACAACCCCCGTGAAAGCGAATTGGGACAAAAACCCAGGCTTATTTACAGCACAGCATCCCTTGACACAGGCTTCTGTTTCTCTTTGCTTCCTGGGCATAATTTCTAGATGACAAACAAATCCAAACACCTGATGCTCCAGGAGCTACATCCTGGGCAAAAATGTTAGCCTATCATGCACATTTTGGACCAGTGCTCAACTTCCTAATGCTACTATGCTCCAACCCTTAGATTGCTGGTACAAAAGCCAGATGCTAGGACTTTGTTATGCTTTCTAAATGTCATGAGCAGAGAGTCACAGACAGTGAATGCAGCTAAACAAGCAAAGCATCAGCAGCAAACTCCAGGGGGCACCCACAGAAGAGATCTGATAATGCCTTTAATAGTGGTCCATTGACCTCGGTTTAACTTGCATCTTTAGCAGCAGGCAAGTTTCCCCAAGCTCTGTGGAGTCGAAAGTGACCTGGAGTTCAATAAACTCTCAAGAGTGAATTATTCACCCGCTGCTCCATTCAGCTGTTCTGAGGAAAGTGAATTTACAAGAAAATGAAAAAACGAGACTTTGTGCTAATTCTGGAACCTGTTGAATTGGAGATTAAATTATGACTAGGCCTTTGTCATAAGAATACAAGGTATAAAAAGGAAAAAGAAAAGAACTGTATGGCTCCATCCCTGAACTGAAAAACGGTAAATCATGGACAAAGATTAATGAAGAGCTCCACCTACTGGCATACATTTCTCCCAAATTCTGCTGGGAAACTGCACAAACAAGTCAGGAAGTTTAGCACAAATGGTGTAGCAAAACTTGTCAGCTCAAGGCAACATCGTGTATCATTTCACCCCCTATGTATTCTAAGCTGCTGCAGCTTTTTATCAAAGACTTGTAACAGGAATACTCCCATCCCACCTACCATTACTACCCCTTGGCCACTGCTCCACTACTTGCTTCTCTCCAGCCAGAACAGGGAGTCCTGGGTGTACTAACTTACGTTCAAGGCTCTTTCAGATACATTTGATGGCTGTAACAAATGGCATCCCTCCCTCATTTACACCAGCTGTCTAAAGCTGTCAGGTGACAATGGAAACCAATCGCAGAGAATTTTCCCTTGCACCTAAGCTGTGAACCTCTCTCCTGATTTTCTGCATTTTCAGCCTAATGTATTTGATCTCCAGAGGAGATACAAATGATGTGCATTATCTTGACACTGGCTATATGCTTGTGATGAGTTAAGGGTCTGCTATTTGGTTGTAGATTGGCCATGCAGAAACAAGCGTTTTGTCCTGGCTGGATAAAAAGAAAAATGAAACATGAGTCTTAACATTCAGTCTGTACTTTGCATGATGTGGTGCCAGGAAGACATAGGCTGTACCAGTTGTGCTCCAAAGCTGCGTGGAACGGGAGAACCACCTTGGGACAGTCTCATCCCATTGATCTTGATTCAGCCATGTTGGTGCTTGGACAGCTGTTGTGGATACTAATGAAGTCTCTAGGGAGATAAAGAAGAGCTGGATCGCCATGTGACAAAAACGAGATGAGTCCATATCAATTCCTGTGACAAGGGAACTGCTGTAGGACAAGGAGATGGCAGAACCAGAAGCACTGAGGTCTGGCAGGGTGATGCTCCAAATGAAGCATGCCCACCATTGCCTCCCCAAGGAACGCCAGTATAGCAGCCAGGTAAATATCATTATATAAATATCACTGTCACTTCTTCCTGCCTCTGTATGGGACATAGGTAACATACTTCACCCGCTCACAGGAAACAACTCAGAGCTGGGCACCAGGAGAGACAGGCAATTGCAATAATTTTCTTCCACAAACAAAACCAGTGGTGTGTCAGCATTACAGCTGGGATGTTCTTTTCAAAAGGACTTGGAATATTTTACATCACCTGCAGACAGAAATGAGGATCTGAGTGTGATGTTCCCCTCCTGCAATCTGGACTGGTGTGCCACTGTGTTACCCTAGTTCTCTACTCCTGGGCCCTAATTTACTCCACTTTGCTCTGTGAGGCCTCCACTCCTGGTCCAGCCTGCATGTAATTGGTCCCACACCTAGTGGAGGAGCCCTGAAGCTAGCCACTCATCGAATAAACCTCCAGCTACCACCCCCACTCCCAGAGGCAACCCTGGGAATGACCATCTTGCAGCATTCAGTGTGGCCCACTGCACCCTGCCCAATCATTTACACTTGGTCATTAATTTATCAGATAAAGTGATATCCACCAGCTCTGTCCCTTGCAGTGAGGTCTGTCCACATGCTCAATCCACGTGTACTGCTTTAGACAAAATAAACAAATTTACTGACTACAGTACGCTTTTAAGTGAGTCTAAGTCAGAGTGATAGAAAGCAAAAGGATTATTAAGTCAAGCAGCTGATCACAATCAAATAAAAGAAAACCTTTATTCTCAGCCTACCACACAAGTCAGTTGCAGTAAATTTTGCCACCCAATCCCACCCCCCTTCCTGCAGATAGGTTTTCAGTCCTTGATGTTGCAGAGAAGATGGATTCAAGGGTAGAGCCCTAGAAAAGGATGCCTCCTCCTTCTTACAAGTTTCCTTGACACCCCCAAGGTCAGATGATTGTCCAAGCCCAGCAATGGGCATGATTTTAACTTCTTGAGCCTACGTACTTAAATTGCTCCATTGTTCCTGGATGCACATGTAACCATCAGGTGGGCTAAAACCCATTTAATTGCCCCGTCCAGTGCCTCAAAAAAAAATTAAACCCCAACTACTACAGAGAAGCAGCTGGAGACCCAGGATTCAGTCTGGAAGGGACTCACAGTGAAGATTGCTCAGTTACCCTTTCCACGTTAAAATACTACCTAAGAACAAACATAATGAACTTCATTAACTACTAACTTGATAAACGTTATCATAAGAAAACAAAATGAATTTAAACAGAACAGTCACCACAGAAACATTGTGGGAAAGAAATGTAAGAGTCCCAAAGTTCAGGTGGAGTTCACCTGTATCTCAGTTGCAGTTTCTGTTCAAGTCCAAAGGCTTGAGCTGCAAGAAGCAGCAATCCTATTCTTTGGTTTCAGGGATCTTAGGTAGAAATCCATGCAGGCATTTCTCTCTCTTCTGGAACTTGCACCATCCAGTCAGTTTACTGATTAACCAACAAACACTCACATATGCACATGAGAAAACTCTGCCGCAAAAAGCTCCACAGCAGGGAGAAAACACCTTGCTGTTCACTCCTGGTGCAGCTTCACCTAGTCACAGACTGAGCACATGGGCTCTTCTCATTGCATCTCTGTGGCTGTTGCTCAGGCTGCTGGTCTCATGGTGTCTGGCCACAACAGCAGAAAAGCTTGTGAAGCAGGCTCAATGCAACCACCAATTTAACTTCCAGAAGCTTCTGGACCTGAGCAGCCAAATCTCCGCAGTAATATGACCCAGCCTCAAGAGATCTCTAAAAAGAGATAGCTCCTTTAGGCATATGCGTTACCCATGCCTATGTGGGGCATGGAACTGCAGCTCTGCATCTGCATCCATTCAAGTCAAATGAAACACACAACTGGGGTTCTGACACAGCAAATTTTCATACCTAGAGATATGTATGATGTTGCAGGAAAGATGCTAACAGTATTAAACAGCAGGCGTGCCCCTGGGGGGACGAGTGGGGCAACCGTCACAGGCCTCGCTCTGCCCCAGTGCGAGCAGGGCAGCATGGGACCCATGCCACTGTCCTCCCACTGCTGCGCTGTCACCACCCCACTACCTCCGGCAGGAAGCCAAAAGCAAGGTGTGGGGCAGGAGCGTGGAACCTGGCCTCTGGGCTGGCCCTCCCCGCCCCCCAGGGCAGAACAGCTGACCCAGGACAAGCCAGGAGAGCAGAGCCTGGCCTTTGGGCCAGCCCGTCCTGCCCTCCGCAGTGGAGCGGCTGGCCCGGGGAGGAGCAGGAGCACAGGGAATAGCCTCTGCAACAGCCCACCTCACCCCACCCCAGGGCAGGCAGGGGGTCCCCACCAGCTGACTGGCCCTGGGCCTTCACCCCAGGGACAGCCCTGCTGAACAGTAAGATTCAAGATGCCATAAACTTTCCACAAACACCTGACAATCACCTTTCTGGTCCAGCCAACCCTTCACATGCACAGAAGTCTCCTCTGAGGTGTACAGTGCTAACAAACACCACTTTGTCAACATCCTGGATTTTTATTTATTTGACGAAGACCAAGGCTCATTGACCAGAGGCAATAAACCAAAGGGCCAATCACCAGTCAATCCAGTGTCACATCAGTGTGACTCCGTTGATATCTATCAAGTTCCATTGCATGACAGTAAAGTAATGCAGGCGGCATCACTAATTCAGGTAAGGAAATATCCTTGCATTGCTTGCCTACGTGGAGTGAGTTCAGCATTTTACACCAGTTCCAAGTAGTCAGGCACCACTGTGTCTCAAAAGCCATAACCACCATTGACCCTAATCAAGACATTCTTAATGGTAGGTCCAGTAGATTCACCATGGAAATGGCAAGGATGGAATAATAATAAAAACCTAGCTTTCCTCTAATACTTTTCATCCATACATCCGCAAAACACTTTATAAAGGAGGTCAGTAAACTGACCTCATTTTACAGATGGGGAAACTGAGGCACATAAACAGGAACAGTGACTTGCCAAGGTCATCCAGGAAACCAATGGCAGAGCTGGGAATAGTACCCTGGCCTCCTGAGGCCTAATCTACTGTCATGCACCTAGGGCACATTCACTCCTGTGACAATGAGCTCACCCAGAAGAAAGTCACACCTTCTTCAAAAATGACCCTAATTTCACCCAAGTTTATCAGAACTCATGATTGCTTTTTAAATGTGATTCTTTTTACCATGTGTGTTTATCTGAATTGAATTTTTTTTCCATTTCACTCACTTTAATCATCCAGCAAATGCAAGTTAGACATTTGTTCAGTGGTCAAATTCTTACATTTAGTATTTTGAACAAATGGTAGACAAATCCTCCTCACTAAAAAGGACTTGAACACTCAAATTCCTGGCTTCAGCTCCTGCACACATCCGTGATGCTCTTCTGCACATGATAGAGACTTCAGCAACACATTTCCAAGGTAATTAATTCTATGTAGGCCTTTCTCCCCTCCACCCCCAATCTTCGAAAAATTCCCATCAAATAATGCAGATAAATAGCAGACGAGAACTTGTTCTGAAAACATTTGGAGCAATTGCAGAGCACACTCAGACTTGCTGCAAGGAAAAGATGCTGCCTAGCACTTTACCAAACATTTACAGAATTTGTGGAACAGCTGATGTAAGGCACAGAGGTGGATTTAGCTGATTCATGCAGCCATGCAAAATAAACTAAGTACTGGTTGCATTAGAAAGGGGGTCTTTACGGTTCTCCATAATGCACTGTGGACTCCCCCTGAGCGCAAATTTAAAAGTAGATGATCTGTGCTGCTCCTTACTGTGTCCAAAATGTTTATCCAGACCTGAAATCAGAGTGGGTCCCTGTTCTACTCAGGGTTCCTGGGCAGAAGCCAACATCTAGAAAGCCTCAATCCTCACTGCTCTTTCCCTGGGCTTCTTCTTCCTCTGCCTTCCACAGACCTTCTTCCTCACACCTCCTTGGGGTAAACCACTTCCATCAGGGAGAGGACCCCAGGGCTTTGCATCTCCTGGGTTTCCTTCTCTGCACCTCTCTATGTCTGGAGAGGGACTGCAGTGCAGGCTGTCTCTCATCTTTTCGTTTCCCATCGTTTTATAGTGCAGCAGCCTCAGCCTGTGAGCCTACAACCAACACCTACTGCAGTTTTCATAAAGAAAACCCCAGCAAACCACTGTCTCCTCTCATCCAGCTCTATATTCCTTTTTAAAAGAATAGCAATGCTTTTTAATGGTACCCCACCATCCCTGTACCCCCCGCTGTCCTTTATGACTCTGTTCTTCCACCTTGAGGCCATCTCAGTTCTTTTTGAAGAGTGTTTCTGTGTAATTCTTCCTCCACAGCCCCAGCAGAAGCTCAGCCATTTCTTGGACCTTTGCATGCATGTCACAAGCTGTCTCTGTGCTTCATTAATAACTATAAGTTACCACTCATGTCATAGTGATCTGTTAGCACTCTAAATACAGTAACTTCACTTCTTCCAGCATAGCTACTAAGTAGAACACTGTCCTCAATTTTGAGACGTATTTCTTAGAAGCTTTGTCTTTTTCATCTTTTTGTTTTTTCCTTAGTTCTTGCTCTGCCTTTCGACATTCAAAAGTTTAGTTCAGAAAGCAGCTCTGTTTACTCACAGAGGTCTTTATATCCTCATCATGCCTGCTCATTTTTAAGGTAATTTTTACTGCTTTATCTGTCATTTCATTGCCTGGTATTCCAATATACACCAGAAGCCATGCCATTACTCTGTGTACAGTGCATTGTACCATCCACCTACTTACGCAGAACATTTCATTGACTGAGTTATTCCTGCTTTCTTAGGCTCCCTTTCTAATTGTCATTTCCGATAAAGAATCAGATAAGAACAAAAAAACAGCCATACTGGGTCTGACCAATGATCCATCCAATCCAGGGGTGTCCAACTTACAGCCCGGGGGCCAGATGTGGCCCACCAAGGGCAGTGATCTGGCCCATGGAGCTGCTGCCTGGGCTGTGCCTGGGAGCTCTCTGCAGCAGCATTAGCAGCAGCCAACAGTAAGGACAGGCTGCCAGAGTAGCAGGGTGAGGCATTCTTCTGACTCACTCCCATGATCCGAGTTGCAGCACAGGGGAACAGAAGGAAGCACTCCAACCAATCCCAGCTCAGCTCTGCTGTGGTCCACCCACCAACCAAAGTCTCAGTCACAGCAGGCTGGGCCAGGTTCTTGAGAGCCACAACACTGCCCCAACCCCAATTGTTCACTGTCGTCAGCCAGCATGTTAATTTGATTGACAGCACATTGCACAAATCTCAAATAAGAAAGGGAAAAGGGGCTGGGGCCAAGTGGGAACGAGCCAATCAAAGGCCAGCAGTGCCTGAGCCAACCAAAGGCCAGTATGCTAAATGACTGACAGTGAGTGGGCAGGAGGGCGTAGGCAGGAGCCCAGCCTGTGTGTGACTGTGACTGAGACTGATTGCCTGCCACAACGGGGTAGGGGAAGTGGAAAGGGATGGGGAAGTGGGATCTGGGAGCTGTCCAGCTTGAAGGGGGTGGAGTCCAGGAGCAGCCCAACTGGGGAAGGGGCTCGCGAGGCACGGAAAAGGGAAGGTGTCACAGAGCCTGTGGGGGTAGGGGAGGGGAAAAAGAGCCCATGCTGCTCTGAATGTGGCAGGGGAAAAGGCTGGGGAGTCAAAATGGACACATGGTCCACCTCAGGTATCCTGCCCTCCAGTGTGGTTTCCCACATTGAATGAGTTTGACACCCCTGCCCTAGCCCATAGATTCCTGGAAGTGTCGACACCAGATGCTTCAGAGGGACTGAACAGAATAGGCGGTCATCAAATGATCCATCCCCTCATTCACACCCAGCTTCTGGCAACCAGAGGCTAGGACCCCAGAGCATAGCACTGCATCTTTGCCCTGGCTAATACCCACTGATAGACCTATCCTCTATGAATTTATCAAGTTTTTTTTGAACACTGTTATATTCTTGGTCTTCACACAAATCCCCTGGCAAAGAGTTCCACATGTTGAATGTGCACTGTGTGAAGTAGTATTCATGGTTTTCTTTAAATCTGCTGACTGTTAATTTCACAAGATGACCCCTAGTTCTGGCTCATAGACTCTAAGACCAGAAAGAACCAATATGATCATCTAGTCTGACATCCTGCACAATGCAGGCCAAAGAACCTCACCCCCCACTGCTGTCATAAACTTCTGACCTATGACTGAGCTATTAATGTCCTCGAACCGTGATTTTAAGATATAATGGTACAGAGAATCCACCTACAAGTGAGCCATGCCCCTCGCTACAGAGAAAGGGGGAAAAACTCAAAACCTTTGCCAATCTGCCATGGGGGGAAATTCCTTCCCAACCCTAAATATGATGATCAGTTAAACCCTGAGCATGTGAGCAAGACTCACTAGCCAGACAGCCAAGAAAGAATTCTCTGTAATTACTCAGAACACGTCCCATCTCAGGTCACTGGCATATCTGCCACCAGTAGGCAAAGATGGGTCAATCGTCAAACTCAGCCCTCCCATCAAGCCGTCCCCTCCATAAATTTATCAAATTCAATTTTGAAGCCACTAGATTTTTCCACCCCTGCTGCTCCCCTTGGAAGGCTATTTCAGAACTTTACTCCTCTGATGGTTAGAAACCCACATCTAATCTCAAGTTTAAACTTTCTGATGGCCAGTTTATATCCATTTGTTCTTATGTCCACATTGGCACTGAACTTAAATAATTCCTCTCCATCCCTGGTATTTATCCCTCTGATATATTTACAGAGAGCAACTCTCCTCCACCTTTGTCTGCTTAGGTGAATGACTCTCCTCTCATGAAGCAGATTTTCCATTCCATGGATTATTCTTGTAGCTCTTCTCTGCACCTGTTCCAGTTTGAATTCATCTTTTTTAAACATGGGGTGTCAAGGCTGTTTCCGCACCCTGGCACTCTGAATGCAGAAGGTGGGAGCCTGCAATAGGCCTTAAAACTCACTAGCCCTAAAGCCTTGTCTTAAAACTCTCAAAGGCTACAATTTCCTGGCCTTGGAGTGGTATTGCTGCCACCATGCAAATGCAAAAACCCAGGAATATGCACTTGGGAATTCCTTTCCGCAAGGCACCCGCAATTGCTTTTCTTCCTCCCCCAGGAAAGCGACTGAACGCTAGCTGGGATATCAGCTGAAAATGGGACAGAATCCCCTTTGGTAGTTGGCCGTGTAGTCAGGCACATGTGTAACCCATGTGCCTAAATAGGTGCAATCTCTTTTAGGGACCTTTATGGCTGGGTTACAGTGCTGGGCAGATTTTGCAGCCCAGAAACCAGAACCTTCTGGTAACAGGGTGGGGGAGCACACTGAGCATGCCCCACAAGTTTTATTGTTGAGCTGGAGTTACATGCCCAGGGAGAAGCCTGAGAAGAGAAGCCTGGAGAGGAGCAAACAGAGAGCTGCAGAGGACATTGGCTAAGGGACTCGGTGAAAGGAGCTGAGCAGGAGTGGACTGCAGGATGTTTTCTCCCAGCTTTCGACTGTTTTGCAGGGGGGTTGTCTGCAGTGGAACTGAGAGCTGGATGGTCAGTGACTTGATTGCATGGTGCTGGCTGCACAGGAGGAAGAAAGGACTGCATGGCATCTGCCTGAAGATTCCTGCAGCTAGAGAGGATGAGGATTGCTTTCGTTCTGCATTCAAGCCCCAAGGACTTAAAAGACTGCAATTGAGATAAGGGTGACTCCACCTGAACTTTGGGACTTTTGGGTTTCTTGCTGTTTTGTTTAAATGTATTATGGTTCTTTAGGATAAGGTGTGTTTAGTTAGTTAATAAAGTTCATTGTTATGTTTCTGTTGAGTAATACTGTAGTTTAATGTGGGATGGAAACTCTGAGCAGTCTTCGCTGTGAGTCCTTTTAACAACTGGATCCTGGCTCTCCAGTTGCTTTCATCAGGGGTTTTCTCTGTGAGGCACTGGAGAGGGGCAATTGAATGAATTTGAGCCCACCCTAGCAGGTTACACATGCACAGAAAACATCTTGCCTTTTAGGACACAGAACCAGAGCTTATTTTAAAAGGGTAAGTTTTTTCATTAAGGAGAACAGCTAAGAAACACAGAGAGTTCCTCCTCTGGGATTTAACTTAGGTAGTTACAGGATAGTGGGAGGTGTACCTGCGCTCTGCATAGAGGAATCAAAAAATGAACCAAAACAAAGAAATACCCTGAACGTGTTTAGCTAAACATTCCTTGTTCCACTTGCTCATGGTTTTTTTACAGAATTAAGTGCTTCTTAAGCATAGATGTCATTGGATCCTCCATACTTGGCTGCCTGGGCTCCACCTGGTCCCTCCAGGAGCTCTGCTGCCATTAAACTGGAAAAAGGTGGGGTGGCTGTTCCAACTCAAAAACCTGTATTTTGTTTCTATTGGCTCTCCTGTGACTTCTCTAAGACTCATTGTCTATGGTGTTAACACTTTCCTCCCCAAGCTTATTACATGGGAGTCGAGAACTTCACACAATATTCCAGATCTGGTCCTACCAGCAGCTCGTATAAAGGTACTAACACCTCCCATCTCTACCCTATCTCATCTTGTACATCATAGGACCATGGTAGCTTTTCACAACTACATCAGACTGGTGACTTAGTCATCCTGAGATCAACTACTGCTCCCAGGTCCTTCTTTCCTCCATCACTTCCAACTGATGCAGCCTCATCTTAGAGCAAAAATTCAAGGTCCTTAAATAACCTTGTACTTTCCATTATTAAATTTCATCCTATCCCTATTATTCCAGTTTACAGGATCATCCAGATCTTCCTGTATATCTCGATCTTTCTCTACATTGGCAACACCTTCCAGCTTCATGTCATCCACAGACTTTATTAGCACATTCCCACTTTCTGTGCCAATGTCAGTAATAAAAGGTTAACTAAGATTGGTCCCAAGCAATGTTCCCTCTAAGCTGCGCTGGCGCGCTGCAGCGCAGCCCGCCACAGCCGCCAGCACAGGGAAGGCAGCCGGTATAATGTTAAGACCAGTTACCTGGCAAGTTTTGTAACCTTGGCTGTACCTTGGCTGTACTGCACATGCTCAGATCTGGTGGGCATGCTCAGTAAAGTTCCCTGTAGCTTCTTTAGTGAACTTCTGCCCATACTTGCTATCATTTTTTGCTCCTTCTTTTTACAGGTGTTGAATGTGGATCAAAATGGGTGAGTTTGGTGTGCTGGCTGGGCAGTGTGTGATCAGGGGGCGAAATGTGACTGGTCTGGGGGGTTGGGCACTCTGGTGGAGGGGCAGGAGCGGTGCAAGGTGACAAATCAGGTGATGGGGGGGGGGAGAATGCAGCGTCCAGCCGAGGGCTGAGGGCTGCCAGGTTTTAGAAAAGTGCCACAAAGTCTGCATTCACAGGGACAGGGGCTGTAATATTGAACCCACTGGGAGAGTTCTCTCCCCTGATTGCAAACATGTGTTGGGGGTGCTTCATTGTCTTCACACTATTGGGGAAAAAAGTGTTTTTCTGAGACACGGCTGTGGCTTTCAAGCTGGCTTG